>SSNR01000005.1:5059807-5129849 GCA_006937965.1 Callopanchax toddi
CAGTCCGCGAGCCTCAGCTGCAACAGCCAAAGACACGCGCCTCACTGTCAAGATAGTTCACCCCTCTCTCTAAAAACGCGTCGTCGCTCTCCGGAAACACGCTGCTCCGCTGAGATGTAGCAGCGTAAAGATGACGTCACGCAAATCCTAGCAGCTCTGATTCGGGTTCTGTTTCTCCTCTCTAGGCCAAATATTGATGTTCCAGTCAGGCAGTCCATTAAATCCTCTGAGAGAACATCTAGGGTGAACTGGGTTTGATCGAAACACGGTACATTTAAAAAATCTATTTCCTTTTGGAGAAACTGATAAACAGGCTGCCCTAATGCAGGTATTGAGTTTACAAAATTCACTCCACATACACATTTATTGGATGTTCAGGAGCATGGAACAGACAACAGATTGACTGGGAACTGACTCCCTAAATCTAACAAGTATTTGTGGCTGACTCTCTCATTTTTAATCATATTTTGCTTGTGTTGCTATCTTTATTTATTTAATTGTCATCATTTTTAGCTTGTGTTCAAATCATGTTATTGTGTAAATTGTGGTTTTATGTTACGGAGCATGTTTTGATCAGGTCTCCCTTGAGAAGGGGGTTTTCATCTCATTGGGAAATGATCTGATTAAATAAAAGTCAAATGAAAACAGGTCCTGAAATCATATATAATGCAACTTCAAGACTTTGCAGCAGTCTCTTTAATTCATCTAAATATTTTAACAAATCTCTTGAAGTAAAAGTTCAGACCTTTTAACGTGGGACTCTGTGGGAAGTTAATATCTCACCCACAGACTTTTTTTGGGGGGCGGGGGGGGGGGAAGATGTCCTCCCCAAAAAAGACAGTTTTAACCCTTGCAGTTTTTACAATGTTACGCTATATTAAATGGTTACTGGATGTTGTTTTTAGGGGTAGGGTATCACTGTTTAGCCAATTCAAACCCCCTTCCTTCACCCCATCATACTCAAGCCAATTGTACCCCCCCCCCCCCCCCCCCCCCCCCCCCCCCCCCACCACCTTTGGAGTGAAAACGTCATCCTTGATCTCGCCTTATGTAGAAACACAGATTAATTTGAACCAAACTGACAATTGATGGCCACTTAAAAAGTTGATTACTATTGTCTGATCTTAAAATATCATAGCTGTTAAAGATAACAAAATGTCATACGCTGTTCTTGGAAACTGTGGAATATCTGACTATTAGACACCAGACACATGATTTACCCTGTGAGCTCACGGCAGTTTTTTATCATTGCTATTTACATCACCCCCAAGCGCAAGTGCTAACACAGCTAAGCTGCTATATTGGTTCACTGCAAAACAAGCACCCAGTGGCACTGTACGTCATGCCTCCATGCACGTTGGCCTTTCTGATCACATTTCAGTCCTGCTGGTCCCTGCCAACCATTACTGAAGACCAACAAGCCAGCACAGAAAACAATCACTGTTTGGCCACATGGTTCTGCACTTGTGCTGCAGGAATGCTTTGATTGCACAGACTGGCAAATCTTCAGGGAGGCAGTCACTCATGAGGGGGAAGTCAACATGGAGGCCGCATCAGTTATGGGAAACATCCTCCACAATCATCATGTGCTTTAAGCCACCTTTTGTTCTCTCTGATTGCACTGGAAATTAACCACTTTGCCATATTATTAAGTTTGCAGATGATACAGTTGTTGTGGGACTAATGCCCCACAATGATGAGTCCAAGAGCAGACAGGAGGTGAGACATCTGGAGAACTGGTGTGGGACAAACAGCTTCTGCATCAATGTGCAGAAAACAGAAGAGATGATTGTGGACTACAGGAAAACAAAAACGATCCCACTAACCTTCTCCGTCTTTACAGTGCAATTTAACGTATTAAGCTATCTGAGAGTCCACATCACTGACCACCTCACCTGCAGCAAGTTCATGTCCTGTTTGGTGAAGAGGACCCACTGTTGTCTCGTTTCTTCCTCAAAGGCTGAAAGCAGGCCTGAGCAGGCCAGTTCTGACAGCCTTCTATTGGGACACAGTGAAAAGTATCCTCACTCTCCTCTCTGTATCGCGGTGTGGATCGGTATAACTGCTCGGCTGCAGATAAGAAGCCACTGCAGATGCCAGTCAAGTACAGAAGATCAGCAACAGCAGCCTGCCCACAGATAAAATCTAAAGCATGATCAGAAAAAGGACCTTTAGCATTTGAAGAACCCCACCCACCCTGGCTGTTAGTCTACCTCCCATCAGGAAGAAGACTTTGCAGAAACCACCAGGCTCTGTAGGAGCTGCTACTCCAATGCTGTAACTCTGGATAGGAGTGAATGTCAATATCTCAGTAATATCAGGTGCAATATAAACACATGCTGTAGTGACATAACCTAATATGTCCCATTGACTCTTCAGGACTATAATATATTTAATTTACAGCAGTTATCCTCACTTCTTTTTATTTGTTTATTGTAATTATTCTCTTTTTTTAAACTATCTGAACCTCACTGTCATGACTGGGGATCGTAACGTCGTTCCCATGTGTAAACATGTTTTCAGAATTATGTAATTCTGCCAAAATAGCAAAGTCAGGATTTAAAAAGTGTAAAAAAAAATAATAAACAAATAAAAGCAAGAAGAAGAAGCATTTGTGTGAATTTGTTTTTCCAGAAATCCACTTCAATCTGGCCCCAGTGGGGTTAACTGTAAAATAAGCTGTCAGAAATAAACTCAATTTTTCCAAACTGAGGTTGTTCAACAGGTATATTAACTTTCCCCCCAAAAAACACGTGAACTTTCCCTTTAATAGAAGCAGGTCCTGCAGCGACACCTAGAGGAGGTCACTGCGAACAACAAGGAGCTGTAGTTCAGTAAATGAGTGCATTCAGGACCATTTGACTCTGGAGCTGCTTTGACTACAGTTTGAACACTTTGTGCATCCATCAGTGTTTGTTCCACTGTTGCTCTTTCTCTCGCAGCAGCTCGTGAATCGCCAGGCAGGCGGAGCTCTCGGTCCATCTGCTCCCAGCAGCACTGAATCCTAATTTACTGGGGTTTTTTTTTTCTGTCTCCTCCCCTCCCTCGTGGGTTATTCAGACCGCTATATCCTCGGATCCAGGAGTCGGACTCGGAACAAGTGCGGCCTTATAAAACGGGTGAAAACAGCGGAAAGGACGCACATTTCAAGGTGAACAGCACTGGATGGACTCCACGCACATTCGGATGTAGATTTCAATCACGAAAACGCCTCCTGCAGTAAGTGAGACCTCGACGAACTTTTTTCTTTTCCCATTCTTGTTTTCCCAACACATAACAGGTTGCTTTTGGAAACAGCAGGCTGTCGGTGGGTGAATTAGTGTGTACTTTTTGCGACATAATTCTAATTGCTCCCAGATTATTCTCATCTTGTGTGGATCTGCTTTGAAGAGTTCTTCTTTCCCCATGTGTTGCACAGAAACAACCCCAGTTTTATTATTATTATTTTTGTTGTTGCATATTTTATTTTACTGTTTTTATGTGGGGGAAAACTAAAGCAAATCCACAGGGAGTCATCATGTAACGGTCTCCACCTAGAAAACCCACCAAGTGTTTGCAGAAAATACATTTCTGTTCAGTCTTGTGTGCAGAAGTCAGTTTTAACTTTAGTTATTCTGTGCATGCAAGAGGGTTGGACGAGGCAGCCGTGGTGACAGAAGCAAAACAAGTTGCCTATTTAAAAAGTGGGGACAGGGTTTGGTGGCCAGCAGGCCAGTCAGTGGTCAGATACAGAAGTCTTTGCAGCTTGATCCTGTCATTTTGAATGTGTAAACCATCATCTGTTGATCAGAATGAAAAGCCTAATCCATGCTGGGGCAGCTATACCTGCTGGAGTGACACATTTAGTGCCTGGATGACCTGCAGCAGCTCAGTCAGTGAAGAGATAGAGGTTGGAGCTGGTCCTTGATAGAAACTTTTACCCAATTTGACTTCTACTTGCAAGTGAATACTTTGTGAGACTATGTCTGAAGAAGGGCATCATATTATTCTGACCACCGTGCTGTCCGGTGCTCTGCTGGTGGCAGTTTTGTGTCTTCTGTGCTATTTCACCTGCAGACTGGCTGGATCGCTCCCTCTGGGTGGACCTGGACGCTTTTGAGGCATTTCTGCTTCTAAGGAATGGTAAAAAGGAGCAGCCTTCGTTCACATATCCATCCACGCTGGCCTGCCGGTGTGGAGATTTCATTTTATAGTTCCTGTTTTCTTCACATGTGTCTGTTTCTTATTAAGTGGGATGGAGTCCAACAGCTTCCGGCCTATAAGGTAGATTTTTTGGGAGGTGTTGACAAACCTGTTTCTCCAGGATGTATGGATTAGGTCCGCTCATAAAATGGGGAAACTCATCGGAATGCTGTAACAACACTTGGAATTCCTACATTTTCCTGACTTTATGAGCAGAAGAAGCTTTTTGTCAGATCAGAACAGGTAAAAGATTTGAAAAGAATCTTGAATCTGTTTTTTTTTTTTTTTTGGCAGAGGTAGACGTGACCAGTCAATCATTTGGTGTTAATCGGCTTTGTTATGGCTCTTAAACCTCTCAGTGCTCTGCAGCTCAATCCCATTAAAATGACCTTGACTATAAGCAGAAGGAAGAAAGGAGGAGGGTGTGGATAATTACAGATGGAAGCCTGACTGGCCAGAACCCATAAGGGCCCCTGTTGTGGCCACTACTGTTTGTCGAGAGGCCTCAAAGCTTAACTTCACAAGGATCAGCTTCTATTTCCTCCACAAGTTTTTCTTTTTTGGGCTCAAATAACCCAGTTTCTGATTGCGGAGACAGATAAAGACACATCTATATTTACAGTATGCAGCCTTGATGATGAGATGATAGCTTTGTTTATTTTCCTGCTGACGTTTTATTTTATTCTCAATTTTTTATGAAATGAATAAGTATAATTATATTTACTTTGTTATATAAGATGTTTTACAAGCAATTTTTATGCAAGGTGATCTAATAAAATGTGAATATTACATCAAATCAGTATTTTCTTGTGTGTCTGTGTATGGCATGGTGATTATTATGTCCGATTTAACACTTTGGGCAGTATTTATCCACTTGATGTAAGTGCGTTTAGTCAGATCATCATGGAGTAAATAAATATTAAAGAGGTGTGTCAGAGTCAGTGAATAAAGGTGACACATATTTAATCACCGGTCTGTGTTCTCGACCTGTCGTAGCCGACGCGCCTGCTGAAAGGATCCCTCGGCTTCTCAAAGTGGCATCTTCCGTTTGTCTGGAGTGACCCGTCAGCCGCGCTCAGACCACAACATGAAAGCTTCCAGCCTGCTCATCGCCTGCTCCTGTTTGATCTTAGAGAGCTACGAAAGGGCACCGTTCCCTGGTGAGTTTCTGTCCAAAAAAAAAAAAAAAAAAACAAGAAGAGAGAATCCATCTGTTTACAGCTTAACAGGAGATGTCCAGCACAAACAGGAGGTTAACACGTCTGTAGGAGTATAATCTTATTAGGGAGGTTTATTTTTCTCACATGAATTTCCTGTTTTTAAAAACATTGGACATTTTTGCTGCAGAGTTCTTAACAATGTAGATAATAACAGGAATTTCACGTCTAAATATTATTATGACGAGTTATCGTCCTGCTGCCCTGAACTTTGTATGTTTTTTTGAGATGATATCTAGCTGTTTTATATCTATCTCCTCCTTTTCCCCATGTTTTCCCAGAAATGGTTCTTTGTTGTTGTTGTTTTTTTTATACCACATTCACTTAAATACAGTATATATGCACTTTTTCCAAACATTTTATAGTTTTTGTCCAACGTTTGCCTATTTTTATGGCTTTAAGTTGAATTTCTGAATTCAGATTTCTCTAAAGCATTGCTTTTCGTTCGAGCCAACATACTCTGGTTACTTTCAAGCTGTAAAACATGTCATTTAGGGCTTAAATGGAATAAATCTGATGATTATGGAGAATCTCAGTTTCCAGCACCTGAAGAAGTCCTGAACTCTGAACTGGATAAAGTCTAAGAATAAATATATTAAATGTGTCGTCATGGAAGAATAAAAATCTGCCAAACATTCACTTTTTGAGTAGCAGGAGCTACTGAATGGTTGGCTTTTGACAGAGTTATTAATATTTGACTTTACAAACTTGGCATTTTTACACACAAATCTTTATCTGTTGATTTATGTAACCACCAGAATTGACTCGCATCTGATTATTTTATAATCCAGAACAAGAGAAAAATCCCAACTTTTGGAACACGTGGGCTCAGCAGACCCTGAAGAATGCATTGACGCTGCAGACTCTCAATCAAAACCAAGCAAAGAATATAATCCTCTTCCTTGGTGATGGTGAGTTACGTTTTCAGATTTTCAGAAAGATCCCAGTTTACTTAAAGGGTTCTTGTTTTAATTTAGGCTGGAGTTTTATATAAAAGAATCAGTGATGCAGGAGGAGATGAGTGAGATTTTTGAAATGCATGAAGTGAATGAACAGCTGCAAACAGAGCTGATCAGCGGGTTTCTGTTTGTGTTGGGATGCTCACTGGTTCTACAAAAACATTTATCCTCCGTCGGGCCTCCGCTGTGTTTCTGCCCTGCTTACCCAGCGTGACATTCTTGGATATTGCTTCATTCGAGGTCACGTTAGCTCATTTAGAGGATAGCAGGGGGAAAATCTTATTAATGGTTTTAAATAAAGCATCTTTTCTAAGCCTGTTTTATAAAAGGAAAGGACAAAAGTCTGTCTGTTGAAATCATTTTTCTCTGTAGACGTCTGAAACTCAGGATTTGAGCAAACATAAAGGGTTTCAAACATGCAGCAAAGCCTTTTGTGGTCATTTAATCCCAACCTGGACCTACAGGTGACCACTTTGCATTTGATTTCAGTCCTGTTTATAGAAGAGGTTGCAATATTCTGCTGTAAACCATTTATTTCAGGTCATACTAACAAAAATGTACAGGAGAGTTCATTTTTTTCCCCTCCAGATTCTACATCAGTCACTAAAGGCTTCCAATTCTTGGAAATCTTTTATTTTCCCTCTTGGCATTGGTTTCTTCTGCAACACGAGTCAAAGAAAATGTTTTGCCTGGCAGCAGCCACCCTGCTCTAAAATATCAGTGAAAACAAGTTCATGTGCTGCAAAAAAAAAAAGTTGCTTTTTGTGTTTAGGCATGGGCGTCCCCACGGTGACGGCCGCTCGGATACTGAAGGGTCAGCTGAATGGACAGTACGGAGAAGAGACGCAGCTGGAGATGGACAAGTTCCCTTTTGTCTCTTTGGCCAAGGTCTAACTAAAATACAACATGGCGGATTATTGCTAATGGCTTCCTAAATAGGAATGTGACTATAATCGAGGTCATTCTGTGTCACAGTGTATTTGTCATAGATCTGATGAATGTTATTGCACCACGTAGAATTATAAGCCAGAGGTGTAACGGTGTAATGAACACATGTCAGAGATGGGTGTGATAGTTTCTCACAGATGATCACCACCCAAAAGGATGCACTTATTGTTACATGTCTGCTTGCTAACTGCCACAGAAAAGGAGTAGAGGAAGATATGACCTAAAGCTGTCCACACCAAGCAGAGCGTGACTAGATCAGACGTCACGCTGGAGCTTGATGTCCTGCCCGTTTCCTTCAAATCATCGGTTTTGACAAGCGTTGTGGTCTAGTGATCCGTGTCAGCGAGCGAGACGGCAAAAAGTGGAAGTATGGAAAGCCAAATGGGTCATTTTAAAACACCCTCTGGTGACTTATATAAATGCTGGTCCAGACAGGTTGTGAATGCCACCTCAGCAAAACATCAAACATTAAAACATGTTGCTGCTTCACTTACAGTAACGACTATATAGTTATTTTACGGCTCCTGAAAAAACCTGCTGCTGCTGCAGGGTTTCATAGAACAATGACTTATTCATGCTGTTACTAACAAGAAAGTTATGTTCAGATAAAAAAAAACCTGTTGAGCACTGATGATGAAATGATTATTCTGATTAAGAAAACAAGCTCAATATCTAGACATGGTGGCTGAATGGAAACTAAATATCAGGTGTTTGAGCTGCAGGTAGAAATCACTGGAGTTTGCAAAATGGCTAAAGAGCAAAGATTTCAGAAGAAAAGGTTACTTATAACTGTAAACAGGTGCAAAGTACATGTCAGCCAATAAGCCATAGGGTTGTTATTTAGGTGGTGTCTCAAAAAAAAGCAAGACATAACTTTGCAATGTTTAATCATTAAACAGAAATCCATTGCTATTAGTGATGATCATCTTGTGACTTCAGCTTTAGTTTTTTATAATAAATAATCATATAATTTATAGGGTAATTAAAAGGCGTGCATGTCAAGAATAGTTGAGTAGATGGACCCAAGAGTCTGAGGGGCTTTAGAATGAAGGAGGTTTGGAATAAAAGGGCTGATGTGGCAGAAAAAGAAACATAAAGAAGACAGAGACAGAAAGAGAAGACAGGGGAACCAAAACAACTGGAGCAAATGTTTTACATCTACTAAACTATCCTTGTAAGAGAAGGATCTGAGCATAACAATACAAAACCCCAAAATTCAATACAAAACCCCAAAATTCAGACAATAAACAAACGACAAAACAGTGACACAACCAAGATCCTAAACAGAGAAACGCTAACAGAAAAGGCCTGACAAGAACGAGTCAAACTACAAAAACACCAAAATATAACCCTGTTTTACAGTGAAATAACACTTTATTGTCTCAGAGCTGCACACATAGCTTAGAACAGAGCACATTTCTTCTTTTTATTGTTCTGTTTTGTAAGTAAATACTAGTAATAGCATATTGTTTTTGGGTTGTGTCTCTACAGACATACAACACAAACGCACAGGTGCCAGATAGCGCCGGGACGGCCACGGCTTACCTCTGTGGGGTTAAGGCCAACGAAGGCACGCTGGGCGTGAGTGCAGCCGCTGTGCGCTCCCAGTGTAACACCACGCTGGGCAATGAGGTCACCTCCATCCTCAGATGGGCCAAGGACGCAGGTGAGGAGATGTTAAAAAACATCACCCAACACAGGCCGTTTGTACTGTATTATTCAAATGATGGCGTCTCATGTGCGAGGAGACCAATTATTTCTGTAGATATGTTAATGTAAGGACTCAGACTGCTGTGGCTTTATTGCTTGAAGCACTGACTTTGAAGTGCTCTTAAAAGTGAAGTTCTGTAGACATGATTTTTCACTCCACTCATTTACATATCAGCTTTTTGAACCTTTGAACTGAAAAAGCAATTTGGAAGTAAAATATACGTGACCAAAAAAAAAAAAAGAAGAAGAGAAAACACTTTTCAGACAGATGAGATAAACTCATCTGGACAAATTCTTTAACACACTTTCCCTCTGAATAAATAAAATATTAGTATTGTTGTTGTTTATAATAATAATTTAAGTTTTTAGCTACTTTGTAGTTTGGAAGCATTTTTACTAAGCAATAAATGGAACACTACTGTGAGGATAACAAAGGTTTTCCAGTGAGTGCATTTCAGCCTGAATGAGCCACACACAGACATTTATACCTTAAATATCTGATATTTGTCAAACAAATTTAACTTTATCCTTATGTAACCTGATGCCACACAATAAGTCAAAGGCTGTTATGCTAGCGCCGGAGTGTTTTTATCTCATGATTCCTGCTTTTTTTCCATCTCTCCCTGCTTGAACACAGCCGATTTCTTTGAATGAGTGATGAACCGCTCCAGTAGAAAGCAGTGAAGGCTGAGGAGACATTTTAACAGTTAGATTTAGGGGTTTCTGAGCAAAGACAATGCTAATGTTTTTACGTCAGTGACTTAAAACGGACAATAGAGGGTGCTAAAAACATGCAAAACTGCATAATATGCCTTTAATGGGGGCTATTAAAAAGACAATTTAGTTTTCTTTTAAAGGGATACTGCACCAGAAAGTGATTTTTGTCTATTGCCATATTCCTCATAGTTAGATAAGTGGGCAAAAACGATTAGTAACCAGCCCAGCCGTTTTCCTGATCCGGCAGTACTCCTTTAGCATTAGCTTAGCGTAAAACACTGTAAGTGAATGGTAACAACTAGCATTGTGAGAAAAAAGTCCTTAAAACTCACTCAGTAGCAGAGCCTTCAAAAGTACTCACATTCACTACTCAAGTAGAAGTATAGATACTAGGCTTTAAAATGACTTTTGTAGAAGTAGGAGTATCAACTGAAGCATTTCAAAACTACTTAAAGTATAAAAGTAGAAGTATACTGTAAGAGAAAAATTGCCATTAATGACATAAGTTTAGGACACACCACAGGGCCTACTTTTTACTTTAGCCCTTGTTAATTGAATTATTTTACTTGGTTAGATTTTTTTAATTCACAGGAAAATGTTTTTATTTATATTAAATGTACCACCTCAGCAGTTTTTAAATGTCAACAATCTTGGTTTGAAATTACTGTCTTGTAGTAACCCCTCCTGCCTTTGTTTTGCAAATATACCAATTCCTTTTGAACACTCACACAAATTTATTTACGAAATCCATTAGCTCATCTATGGGAGCCCAAATCTCTGGGTGTGACATAAAAACTTTTCCAGTTGACACCAAGTAGCTACCCCTTGTTCTTTGGGGGGGATCTGGTCAGGCAGGAATGTGGTCAGGCAGGATCTAGGTTTTTGAGTTTTTTCAATGCATAGAAATTCTAAAGCCTTGAGCCATTAGTTTGAGTATAAATGTTAATGTGCCAGTGTGCACGTGTAATTGGTGTGTTTGCAAAACAAAGGTAGGGTCAGCACACACCTAAAAGCTAAAGGCAGCTAGGTCAAGGGATTTTCTGCAAAATAAAAACCTGAAAGGAAACCAATAGGGTGTCGGAATGGTAGGTCTCATCCAATCACAATCAAGCCTTTGTTTTTGAACGATGATAACCTAGAATAAAAACAAGCCGAGATAAAATAGGAGTAATGAGGTTATTTTGAAAAAGTAGTGTGTAGAAAGTACCGATATTTGTGTGAAAATGTAATGAAGTAGAAGTAAAAAGTGGTCTGAAAGTAAATGACTCCAGTGAAGTATAAATAACCAAAATTGCTACTTGAGTAAGGTAGTGAAGTAGCCATTGTATTTACGGATGTAGGCGTCTTTGGAGCCGTTGTGTCGTGTCCTTGCGCCAATCAGCAAAGGCTTACAGCTGTTCTTTGTCATAAAGTAGTCCCGAGTCTAAAATAGTACCTGTAGTTCCTTCGTGATACTTTTTATTTTCAATTTCAGTCGATATGATTATTGAGGTCACTAGGCAGAATTAGTATCACTACTGAGTGAGTTTTAAAGACTTTTTTTCTCACAATGCTAGTTGTTACCATTCACTTACAGTGTTTTATGCTAAGCTAATGCTAAAGGAATACTGCCGGATCAGGAAAACAGCTGGGCTGGTTACTAATTGTTTTTGCCCACTTATCTAACTATGAGAAATATGAATATAGACAAAAAATCACTTTCTGGTGGAGTATCCCGTTAATTTTATTTTTCAAATCTTTGCTATATTTTTCGTGTATCAACACTTGAACTTTATAAACTTCTTTAAAACCTTGTTACTTAAATAAACAAGAGTTTAGGCTGAAATCTTGCTTAAAACATGCACAAGTGATCAAATATGGTCACTTGCCTAATAAAGGAGTAAGGTATGAGTGTTGTGGATTTCCAAAAGCAGTGATTCATCAATGTTAGGGGAAATATGTGTTTCTCTAAAAAAAAGTTTAAACTTTGACAATTTTGTTTGATTTCCTGTAAAGCACTTTGCGGTGTCCCTTGTGTTTTTCTGTTTACTTTACAATGAAAGTTGATTTGGGCTGGATAAAGATCAGGATGTGTGTGTGAGAGAGAGAGAGAGAGAGAGAGAGAGAGAGAGAGTGTGTGTGTGGGTGTGTGTTTTCTGGGGTCATAATAAAAAGAATCCAGTGAGAATTGTAGGCATAACATCTGGTACAAATAAGATAAAAAAAACAAGTTTCATCAGGAACTTCCAAAGTTATTTTTAAGAACATTTTTATTTTTAAAAAATGCCAGCGTTAGACTAAACTGATTAAGAGTTATCAGAAAGAGTTGTTTTCTTTGCATTATTCTTCACTGCAGCTCAATAAGAGATACTAAGAGTTTGAGACTAGTGTCAATCAGCACCTTAATCAACAGCCTTTGATTCAGCTGCGTCTGTGCGTCTGCTGCAGGAAAGTCTGTGGGAATCGTGACGACAACGCGGATAAACCATGCAACTCCGAGCGCTGCTTACGCACACTGTGTAGAAAGGGATTGGTACTCTGATAACGAGATGCCAGCTGAAGCCTTGAAGAGTGGTTGCAAGGATATTGCCAGACAGCTCTTTGAAAACATTCCCAACATTGACGTGAGTCAGAATTTCAGACGCTGGTTCGAGAATTGAACAAGTTTTAAACAAAACTGAAATATTTTCTAATTTCAACAAACGTGATGGTTCATCTTGTTTCATGGTAAAGTCTGTTGTACTGGGGTTGATAACCAGTGTTGGTTTTGAATGATGCTCAAGTTCAGACTAATGCTACTTTTGGCTTTCTCTAAGTGTATTGAAAAACATACAGATTATCTTACATCTTTCCACTTTGTGGCTTTTTAGGTTATGATGGGCGGAGGAAGGAAATATATGTTTCCCCAAAACACGCCAGACGTAGAATATCCTACTCAGACGAAGCACAACGGGACACGGAGGGATGGAAGAAACCTGGTGCAGGAATGGACTGACAGAATGAAGGATAAAGTACATTTCTCACATCCCTCATTTTTCTCCTCTTGCTTCCTGCATTTGAACATTATGAGTTCAAAGTGACTGGGGTGTAATGAGTGTTCCTTTCTCTCCAGAATGGTTATTATGTATGGAGCAAACCGCAGCTCTTATCTCTGAACCCAAACAACGTGGATTACTTACTGGGTAAGTCTCATTATAAAGCTCTCATTGAAGTGTAAATGAAGAGTTTGGGTATTTATTTCCTGTATTTAATACACTTTTTCTCCTCGATGCCGTTATTCCAGGTCTTTTTGAACCTTCAGACCTGGCCTATGAACTGGAGAGGAACACTGAAACTGATCCTTCACTGACAGAAATGGTAGACGTCGCCATAAAAATCTTAAAGAAAAACCCAAACGGGTATTACCTGCTTGTAGAGGGTGAGCTTGTTTCCTTTAAGACAAAATTAAGGTGACTTAACCAATGAATATTCATTCTGTCTTCTGTTAAAAACACAACTAATTGAATTTTTACAGAGAGATTAATATTTGTGTGTAAAATAGAAAAGACATTATTGTTGTTCTGTAATTGCATCACCTGTAAAATTAAAAACTATGTTGTTTATCTCTACAAGCTTCTATAATTAAAAATTACTGACAGTAAGCAACACTGTGATTGCATTAGAGGAAGCAAAGCAACAGGAGTTCTCAATTAGTATGTAACCGCCTTAAAGGGATACTCCACCACCAAGTTATTTTTTGTCTATTGCCATATTCCTCAGAGTTAGATACTAAGTGGGCAAAAACTATTTGTAAGCAGCCCAGCTGTATTCCTGATCCGGCAGTACTCTTTTTGCTTTAGCTTAGCTCAAACACTGTAAGTGAATGGTACCAGATAGCATTGCCAGAAAAACGTCCTTAAAACTCATTAAATAGTGATAAAAATTTGGCCTAGTGACCTCAGTAAACATATCGACTGCAAGGGAAAATAAAACGTAACACAAAGTAATTACATGTACTATTTTTAACTTGGGACTACTTTTATGACAAAGAGCAGCTGTAATCCTCCACTAAACGGCGCAGCTCCGGTGAACAGCGCAAGGACATGACGCACGGCCCCAAAGACACCTACTTCCATAAACACGTATTCACACACGTTTGCAAACCGTGCGTCATGTCCTTGCGCTGTTCACCGGAGCTGTGCCGTTCAGCGGAGGGTTACAGCTGCTCTTTGTCATAAAAGTAGTCCCGAGTTAAAAATAGTACATGTAATTCCTTCGTGTTACGTTTTATTTTCCTTTGCAGTCAATATGTTTACTGAGGTCACTAGGCCAAATTATGATCAGTATTTGTGAGTTTTAAGGACGTTTTTTCTGGCAATGCTATCTGGTACCATTCACTTACAGTGTTTGACGCTAAGCTAAAGCAAAAAGAGTACTGCCGGATCAGGAAAACGGCTGGGCTGTTTACTAATCGTTTTTGCCCACTTATCTAACTCTGAGGAATATGGCAATAGACCAAAAATAACTTGGTGGTGGAGTATCCCTTTAAAAAAGCATTTTCCAACATAGAAGCTGCACCAAGGAGCATTAGTGCCACGTCAAATGGAAAAAAAGAGAACAAAACAAGGAGGTAGTATTGAGATAAAAGTTGAATTGTGGAGAGAAAGAGTAAATATTAAATTTCCCCCCCAAAAAAACTCAAAGTGTCGAGGAAAAAGAAGAAATCCTAATTCCAAAAATAAGTCAAAAGTAGGACATTTAAAGAATAGCCAGATAAATCAAACCCCATCGTGCTCCTGAAGCATTTGGTTTTTTATTTTATTTTTATCAAGGGTTCTGCGTGTGTTGTTTACAGACGAAACTACGATCTTTTGGCCACATCTGCAGTAGCATCTTCAGCAGAACTCATTTAATCCTTCACAATAAAAGCCTCCAACATACCACACACATTTCTTTAGTACTTGATGAATGTATAAACAACAGGTGGAGTTAATGTCATATGAACTGCTTTGCTCGTATCGTTTAATTCAAAATAATCCCCCTCTAGGAGGACGTATTGATCATGGACACCACGACGGCAAGGCCAAGATGTCGTTGCATGATGCTGTGGAAATGGATCGGGCCATTGGCCGGGCAGATCTCCTGAACAGCATCTATGATACACTGACTGTAGTTACGGCTGACCATTCTCACGTTTTTACCTTTGGAGGCTACACACTCAGAGGAAACTCAATATTTGGTATGTAATGACAGGAATGCAACACAGATACTACACAATGTGATATGATGTCAGAAATTCTCTTAGTTTTGTGTCATATCTTGTTGTTGACTCATGCAAACTAAACTGATAACGGTTCCAGATGTCCGCAACAAGTTTGTGACTATTTAAAAAGTTGTCTTGCAAACTTTTTGAACGTGTTCAAAATTTCTGTGACATAAGACAGAGGTCTTTGTGACTCGTGGATAGAAAGGGGTGCAAATGTTTCAAGACGTTTTGGAAAATCCGTCACATTCAGAATTTGTTGAGGCTTTCGGTTTAATTCTGGTGTAACTGTAAATCCTAATGTTCTATTCACAGGTCTGGCCCCCGTGGTGAGCGACGTCGATCAAAAGCCTTACACCTCAATTTTATATGGAAATGGACCTGGTTACAAAATGATTAACGGTGGGAGGGAGAATATTTCTACAGTTGCCTATGGTGAGTCGATTTTGTCTTAACTTTATGTGATCAGGATGTGTTTTGTTTAGCTTGCTGTACTGTGCAAATGTTTTAAACTACCCCTAATTTCTTTATATTTTGTTTCTGTAAAGCCAGACTTTCGAAGGTAGTCGTAATCAGAAGTATTTCAAGATCTTTCAAAAAGAGAGGAAAGAAAGTTTAATATAAAAACAAAATGTTCCTCTGAAAGGAACCAGAGCAGAAATTGATTGAACAGACTCACCTCGCTTTGCTTTCTTCCGCTTATCCTGAGTCCGGGTTGCAGCATCTCAGAGCTTCCCCCCTCCTTTCCACCTTCACCAGCTCCTCCGGTGGGACCCCAAAGTGTTCCCAGGCCAGCCTGGAGATATACCTCCTCCAGCGTGACCTGTCAACCCGGGGGCCATGTCCAAAACACCTCCCCAGGGCGGCAGCCACAGGAGGCGCCCTCACCACCTCCACTGGCTCGTCTTGATGTGGACGACCAGCAGTTCCCTCCAGGCCTGAACCGGTTACATGGGCTCATCCACCTGTGGACCCACTACCTGCAGGGGGAGTGAGAAGAGTCATGTGAATTAGGAGGCAGACCGAGACGTGAGCTTTGGCTGGTGGTGGTCAGGAGGGCCTGGGGGTTGTACGGCAGCTCCAGCTTCTGTCAGTTCGCTCCAGAGCAGCTGTGGCTACAATGTAGATCACTGCCATCAGCCTGTGAATGCATGTGTGAATGGGTGCTTTGGGAGTCCTTGGACTTAAAAAGTGCTGTCCAAGTACAGGCCCATTTACCATTATACTGTTGTGGCAGTCCGATCCCTGAATGAGATAAATGTTGTTTTAGATTATTTTCCATTTGTAGCTCAGACAAATCTTTATTGATTTTTCTACGTTTCTTATCCTTTCAGAGGGAAATACCTACCAGGCCCAGGCAGCCGTACCCCTGACCAGTGAGACTCATGGAGGAGATGATGTAGCCGTGTTTGCCAAAGGTCCCATGGCTCACCTCCTACATGGGATCCACGAGCAGAACTACATCCCCCACGTAATGGCTTACGCAGCCTGTGTCGGCCAGAACAGGGACCACTGCAGGTCCCGTAGTGGGACAGTCGGGCTGCAGCCAGTCTTCTCAAGCTTGGCAACTATTCTTCTAGTCACTCAATTTCTGGGTTGATTTTCTGAAAGACACTTTCCCCTGTTTATGTCTCTAATCTTGTTTTAAGATGTTCATGTTTTCCTTTTCTAATGACCCCCTACAATGTTTTTTATCATGGAACCACTGGATAACTCATTTTTGTTAACGGTAACAAATAGAATCAAAACCAACTGGGCTTCTGTTTGATTCCCAGGGACATTAAACTTCTCACTCCAGGAGCTTTCTCAGTTTAAATTAACTCAAATAATTAAAAATAAGTCCAGTTACCGTTGATTCTATTTGCTAGAATTACCATGAATGACAGAATCTACACCAGCACACATTTTTGTTATAATAATTAACCGACAAAAGCATAAACTCAAGGAATTTTAAATGCATCACATCAGTTATTAAAAAAAGTATTGTACAAAATAGAAAAAGATGCATTCGACACACAATGGTTTTAGCAGAAACCAGTATGCAGATTCTGTATTGAAGGGATTTTGCTGCAGTAGTGATGCTGGCAGGTGTCTCTTTAGCAGAAGGACTTGGATAAATGGTTGACTGATGCAACATTGTGGACTAATTTATGTTTTTTTCTCCTGGATGTTTGTTCTGCTCAGCAGTGACATTTCAGTTTGTGTGTTTTTTTTTTTTTTACACAATCCATGGAGCACGGCCTTCTGGGTGCGATCAGAGGATTTATCAGCTCACTGGAAAATTACTCCCCTCAAGATCTGGTGTAAAAATGTGAAGACGTTTTGCAATAATTCATAATAATGACTGTGCAGATTAGTTCGTCGAACCAGATTGGAAAATATAAAAGAGAAAACACTCCTTATATGGCACTAAAATAGTTTTGTAAAGATTAGGATCTAACCTGATATCTTTAACAGTTTTCAACTTGGATTTTTTTCATGAAAAAAACTACAAAAGTCAGATTTTGTTTCATGTTTTTATTGTGAAATAATCTACCTCACAGGCCTCAAAAGCATCACTCAAGGTATTTTAAAGGTGTTTTCCACTTTCTACAGTTTTCCACATTCACGCAGAACAATGAGAAAACCCACTTTATGCTGTTTTGTCCACAAACAATTTGTATCATGTAGTTAATAAATTTGTTTTCTCAAAATCACACCTGTTTTTCTATAACATTATTTTAAAAAACAATTCAAAATATTTTAGAAATAAGTCAAATGATTATAAATTATTCAAATTTTCACAACACGTCAAGTTGAATATAAAAAAAAGGACAAATTTATTATTTATTCTACTAGAGACATGAGTTAAAATCAAGTGAAAAAACATGACTTTCTTAAATTAAAAAACATGAACATTTGTTTATTGCAACATTTTTTTTATATGCTCAACAATAAATTAAGTATTTAATATTTGAAAGGAAAGAACAAAGCGTGTTTATTTGTAGGGAATGATCTTTGTTGCATCTCTGTTTTATACCGTAAACTGCAGGATGTTTTTTTGAGGATCGTAGCTCCAGGTAGTTGACTAACTGAGGATTCAAACGTATTATCACTTCTCAAACACATTTAAATGATGTCATCGTTAAAAATGACTTTTCTTCAGAAGTTTTCACCTCTATTTAAAAAGTTAGAGAAACAAAAACCTGCCATGAATGAAGAGTTAGAATGAATTCAGGCTGATGATGTTTTTACTGAGGTTTCTGCTAAACAAAATGTCTTAATTTGAGAACTTTTCATTTTCAATAAAGACAAGTTTGTTTTTGAAACAGTTGTCTAAGAGCAACAGGAAGCAACTTTGCTTATTTGGATTCTTTCTATGCGCTCCAGAGCTAGCTGACCTATCCTGTCTGATCTCATTTATTCAGGGATCAGGGAATCAGACTATGTCAGAATAACCATCAGATCTATAGAACTTTATTTTTTCCCTGTTTAGATGACTCTTATATGTCATGAATAATGAAACAAGCTCTCTAAAATGATGAAATGGATGCAGAAATCAGGGAAAATGGTGATTTAGTGTTTAGGGAGCTTTGTGATTCATTTCCTCAGCATCAAGGCAACCAGTTAAAAGTGAATCCCACAGCATGAAGTTTAAAAGAAAGAAAGGACTACTTTTGTTAAAGTAAAATGTAAAGGAGAACAGGCAGGGAATGAAATAAACACTTAACAAAAGCAAAGCAGGGAATTCATGAACGTAAAAGAAACAAGACTAGGAAGTCATTTGAAAAACAACGAAAGACTGACAAAAATACTGGAAATGAGGATTAATGGAGTAGAGAAATGGCTGCAGGAGTCAAAGATAACATCTGAGAGCTGGGAAGGAACCATGCAAAGCTGTAGACCAATGTTTCGAAAAGGACAAACATCCTCCAAGAGGAACTCTTCCCAACCATTTACCTTACAAAGACTGTAAGAAGTATTTAAAACTCCTAAATATGATCCAAAAAAGGGTTTTAAATAAAGGCAACTGGACTTATTTGGTTCTTTGAAGACGTTTCGCTGCTCATCCGAGTAGCTTTGTCAATTCTGTCTGTAGTGCAGGAGAGAGAGTCTTATAAACTGTGCGTATCTTCCTCCGTCTGTGACACACCTTCCTGCCTCCTGGGAAGGTGTTGTCGCCACTGTATTCAAATTGGAGTCCTGGTGAGTTGTTTTGATTAGAGGCGTGAATTTTATCCATAAATATATATCAAAATGACTCACCAGGACTCCATTTTGAATACAGTGGAGACAACACCTTCCCAGGAGGCAGGAAGGAGGTGTGTCACAGACAGAGGAAGATTAGCACAGTTTTACAGACAGAATTGACAAAGCTACTCGGATGAGCAGCGAAACGTCTTCAAAGAACCAAATAAGTCCAGTTGCCTTTATTTAAACCCCTTTTTTTGGATTATCATGACCTGGATGACTGAGAACCTTCAGCATACTCCTAAATATGAGTTACTTTGAACTTCACAATGTATCGGACCAGCTGTCAGCTTTTGTTTCTTTTCTAACGGTTATATTTGCTATGAAATCCCAAATAAAAATGGCCATTTGTATATTTTAAAGTAGATTTCACTACTTCTTTACAAAAAATGTCACAAATGTTCCAGTATTTTTTCAGGCTTTGTAATCACTGGTAAAACTGGTTTTCAATGTGACACGTTAGCTACAGAATGTTCTTCAAACTCAGGAATGTCTGGAAACCTGGAAGGACCGTGTGATGAAGCAAGCTACAGTTTATTGTTTAATAAACAACCTAAATCTGGTCTAAATCACAGAAATACAATAGAGGAGTGATTCACTGTTTACATTTAATTCCAGTCACGTGTTTCATGGACAAAGAACTGAAGAGGCTCCCAGTACAAAGACAGGAAAACTGACAAACTTTGTAAAAAAAAAAAAAAAGAAAGTTAGTGGTGAAAGTTGAGGCTCATGAGGCATACCCTGGTCTGGAGTGCAAATACATGCATGTGAGATACAGCCTAACCTTTAATTACTAGGCAGCCTACTTGTGTTTTGAACATTATTCCTAGTTGAAAAAGTTTGCAAATGCTGCAGAAATTAGATCAATTTAAGCTTAAAGGACCATATGCAGACTAGCATACAGTATATATATATATATCTGTTACTGTGACAATAAAATAATAATAGTTCAACTTATTTCTTTAGCAAGAAAAGAGTCGCAGCAAACTCTTGTCTTTGCTAACTCTTGTTTTAATCAAACAGCTCGGAAGCTGCCACCGAAACTTCAGCGAGTTTGGCTGTAAAAGGAAAAACTGGGACGGCACTGATCTTAACTCTTCTTGAAAATTTCTGATTGTGCCATCAATGTGTCAAACAGCCCTAAGCAACTGAAATGAAATCACCGAGCAGAGCATGATGACATCTCGGTGTTTTCTGCTCCCCCTCTTTTCCTCATCAACGTTCTTCCATTTATCTCAGTTTCAGCTTTGAGTCACGATGTTTTAGATCTGAATCACAGACCCCTCGCTACAGTCTGTGTCCTGATCGAAAAAACCTGGATCTGCTTATAAAAAGGAGAACTTTTGAGTGTTTGAGACTCAGGTCAAACGGAGGAGCTGACAGTACCATGGCTGATGTAAAACAAGGTGCAGTGAGGTGGTTAGAAGTCTCCTAACAGGAGATCCTACTGGAACAAGTGGGAGCTGATATGACTCCACCCACAACCCCCAGTCCTCTGGCAGTCCAGTCCAGATGAGTGACTTTGATGCAATGAATCACTAATCCATCATTCACACTATTTATCAGGAATTTGATTAACTATGCAGCAAACATTACATCTGATTTGGGTGAATTTAGATTACATTTATTCCATTTTCTAACATTCATCTTAGACTTTTTGGGTTCTGTTTATATTGCCATAACATTTGATTATTTTCTGCATCAGAAGAAGCCACCAGCTCTTAATCCTCTTCTCTACAACCCTCAAGGATATCATTATTTAATCAGGAGGAGACGAACCTCTGAGGCTAATAATGATAATTAGGTCTGAACAGAGAGTTATGCTAATATTTTTAATTTGGTTTCTCTAATTGACCAACAGAATCAGACAACCATGAACATTTTCTGACCTTAGAGAAATATGTCTTGCTGCTCATCAGTTTTATTTTCAAACAATCTGGAGTCCATCATTAATTATTTACCACATAAATAAATAAACAAAATAATGTTCTTATCCAAAAATGGTCTTTATTGCTTAAAATGTTCCTATTCTTATGTGTCTTACAACACAGGATTAATAAAGTGCTATGAATAGATACCAGAAGTGGTAATAAAACCCATTAAAGTTATGACACACTTGAAAGGGTCACCAGGAAAAACTCTCTTCTCTATATAAAGGATCGTGCCGACATAACTGTTAGCATTCTTTGCAAATTTCCATTCAAACAAAACCTCACAACTTCTGTAAACACTATGCGATAGTCGGCTGAGAGCAAAGCATAAATGTTTGGTGAAAATCAAACCTGGCATAGCTTCACAAACACCTCATTCAGGCTGTCAGGGACAAAGATTTGGGTTTGATTTGTGGCATATTGAAGTCACTGAGCTGAGCGTGAATTCCTCTGTTTACCGAAGCATTTTAGAGTCGAATGTGGCAACTAAAGCTTGGCTAAAATGAGGTAACCTAAGACTTGCAGGGCAGTACGTCTAAAACACAATGGTTGGTAAAATAATGGGCAAGAGAAAATCTTAATAAATTAGAGCAAAAAGCAGTTCCTCTGCAACAATACAAAGGACTGATGGAGAAGATATCAGAATATCATTAAGGCTATATGTTCACACTGCAGGTCTTAATGCTCTTTTTGTGCTGAGATCCATTTCTTTGCCTTGCAGTTCACAATATAATTTAAATGTAATCGCCATAAAACTCCGGTGCGGATCATTGTCAGAAGATGATGTGCACGTGCTGCACACTGTGGTAATGGAAGTAGATCTGGATGTTACACCGGTCAGTGTGTGTGTGTGTGTGTGTGTGTGTGTGTGTGTGTGTGTGTGTGTGTATAATTCGCCTCTAGCTGAACCAGAATGCTGCTGCTAAGGTTTGATGCGAGTTAGGAGATCCAACTTCTTCATTTTTAGCATTGGCTCTCAATAGAATTTAGAATTAGATTACAAATTTTACTTCTAACTTCTAAAACTCTCAAAGGTCAGGGTCCATCTTCTCTTAAAGAACTTCTTGATCCAGATCTCCCCAACAGAGCAGCTTGCTCTCAGACTGCAGGTTTACTTGTGGTCCTAGAGTTTCTAAAAGTAGAATAGGAGGCAGAGCTTTCAGTTCTCAGGCTCCTCTCTGGGAGAACCAGCTTCCAGTTTAGGGAGACATCCTGTCTACTTTGAAGACTAGACTTCAGACTGTCCGCTTTGATAAATCTCATAGTTAGGGTTAGTTTGTGATCTGGATTTGTTGCTTAGTTCAGCGTTTTGAGGTGACTTGTGTTGTGAACTGGAGCTTTATAAAATAAAATAAACTGAATTAAATTGATTAAATGCAACATCACCATTCAGACTTTGAAAATCACCAGGTAAAAGTACCTGCTTGTCCATGAGCTCTCTTTTAAAGCACACACTGCAAATCTGGTCCATAAATTGAGGTTAAAACTCAGGTTTTATTTATGTAAAATGTCCTGCTTCTCTCTGAAGTCTCACAAAATCCTTGTACCTTATCACCATTGATGTTTTATGTGAATACCTCAACCAAAAGCCTTCAGTCTCTAAACATAGTGCATCATTGCGCCCTCAGATTTGAGACAGGTTGTAGTCGCCTCACTCATCACTGTGATTTAAGCCAAAGCTGAGTGTCCTTGTAAAGGTTTACCCACTGGCTGACTACATTTTACCACTTGTGGATAGCACACTTCTCCATTAAGCTGTCTATTAATAGAAACACTTAAATTACAGGGTTACATGTAAAAACAGCTAATTTTTCTCTTATTGCAATGCTTAAGATTTCTTCTAATTCATACACCTTCAGCTCCATTAGAGCCATAGTTAAAATGCAAAAAATAGCTTGAATTTTTCCCCTTAACTTTTTTTTGCAAACTCCTTTCCAAAAAGCAACTCTTGAAAGAAAGGATTTAATAAGAGACAGTTTAAAGTGGCATTTAGCCAACACAGGTATGTGTTGCAACACATACTTGAGCTGCAACTTGCACACAAGTCAGCAAACTCGCACGAGATCATTTAATTTCTCAGGGTTCAGCCTAGTTTTCCTTTTACATTGAAACGTGAAAACCCAGAAAATGAAGAGAGTGCAACAAAGACCTCTGAACAGCAGGAGCATTAAGTCAAGATGAAATGTTGCTGCATCGAGGCTAATAAATCTCAGTTAGAGTTTCAGCAACACAAAAGGAATTATGTTGGTTGTGGCTTTACAGGCTGCTAAAATGCAGTATTTATGCTCACAGGTTTGATAAAGATTTCATTTAGTGTCCTGGTGTCTCCTTTTCTTGAGATGATGTCAATTTTTTACTTGGTTTTTCATTATTATTCTTAAACAGCATTTATTGTGATTTAAAGAAACCGTCTTGGCTGAATTCTGCATATTTTTAAGAAAACAATGCATGCTCTTATTAGTATCTATGATTCTGACTGAGTGTGAAGTCAGTTTTTGTAAACAATGTTTTGATAAAGCATATTTTTCAAAAAAGAACTCGCACTAGTCAGCCTTATATTTGAGGTCAGGACACAAATATGTGATCTATCACACTCAGGATCCATATTTTGCCTCCAGGTAGAGCAACCAGCTATTGTGTACAAACCCACACACAGACACACACACAAGTGAATATACCTCTAGTACTAGTATGGCAGTTCCTATTAAGTATATAGTGAAACTACAGGTGCAGCTCAGCTTTAAAAAAAACATCAAATATAATTAGGTTTCAGGTAAACAGGTTTTAGGTTCCAGTCTGACTTTATGTGTGCAGCCCACTTCTTCAAATGTCTGTCTGGTGAAGCTGCATAAAGATACAAAAGAAGGAACTTTTTTATGGGATGTATGGGTAAAGCACCGCATTAAAACATTTTGGAAGCCTCCAAATTATCTCATTATGCATAAATGATACATAGGCAAAGATTCAGATCAAGGTATCAATAAATACTGCAAGGTGCTGCATAATGCAGCACAGGATCAGGGGAACCAAAGGGAACATAAAACTTTACCTTAGAAGCTGATTCCATGGTGACTAAAGCTGCATGTCATTACCCTCCTTTTATTCTTTCTTTTTCTTCTGCAGTAAATCAAGTCAGATTGTAGCTCCTAAAGGCAGAAAGTGTTAAGAACATTCTTTTTGTGTATTTTTATTTATTTTGTGTGTCATATTTATCCACTCATTGAGTCATCTGTTACTAATATAAAGCCCCATGTGATACATTTTCAGTGGTTAAAAATAAGCATATCACATCTGGGATAACTTGGATATTTTTATTAAATTACAACGAAATTAGAAAGGTTGCATTTCTTGCAAAAATGCAAAGTATGAATGCTGAGAGCTGAACGATAGAGCTGAAATTGTCCAAAACCAGCTGAAACGAGCTGAATTTAGCTGAACTGTAAATATTTGCAAAAAAGTTTAATTGTTGAAGTTTAATGAGGTTTAAAGTTGTTAAACTTGAATTAAATTGATGAAAATCTGAGTTCAGCTTCAATCACAGTTTAACACTGAGACATGCTGGAATAATAATGTGGTTCAGAAAAGGCTGACGTCAGAGAAAATGTGTGTGTGAAAGAATTCCCATAGCTAAGACCAGCTGACACCCCACAGAAATCACAGAAACATGCTGCAGGCTTTGTTCTCTTTGGTTTTTAGCTCAGAACTTTGGGTAACAAGGATTGTTGATTTGTTATAGTACAGGATTATTGGTGACTTGTAGAAAGCTTTTTACCAGCCATGAAGCTGTAATGTATTTAATTATACTCAAAAATCTCAAATAAACTTTCAGTCCAGATTAAATTAAAAGATTTCTTTAAAATAAATATTTCTTATAACTAGTAGGTACATGTATATGCTGCAATATCTACAGCCACTTCAGTAACATGTAGCAACAGTTGGTAATGGTTTTTTAACAGAATACCTCAAGATATAACAAGGAAATCTGTGTAAATTATGTATGTTTGTATAGAATATTAGTATTATTTATGACAAATTGTCACAATTTAAGATTAACTTTAAATGCAAATCAATTGCAAGATATTTTAAATAGATTTACTTTTCAATAACAATTTTTTAAACTTTTGCCAAATTATTACTTATGATTACTGTCTTTAAATTGTAATTACAAATTACCTTTTCCCTTTTTTTAATAGAATTTCTTTTTAAATCACAAATCTTCAAACTTAATGCCAAATTTAAATACGTTCAGTTTATGATCTTTAGTTTGTTGCCAATTCTCAGTGTAATTAAGAGATATGAGAGACAGGCAGGACAGAAAAAGTAGTGAGAGCAGAGATTCTCTCAGATTCCAAAAACAACAAGACAAGGTTCAGATCAACTTTAGTTCCAGTAAAATCGGTTTCAGTAAATTGTTCCAAAAATCAGGACTCAGATAGTTTTCAGTAAATAGGATGTCTGAGCAATGCAGAGAGTTGTAACACCAGAACTCAAGTTTCAGTAAATAGGAGCTCAGAGAGCTGTAAAAACAGAAGTCTGAACTACCCAGAGAAGTGTCGGTAAATAGGACGTCTGAGCAGCTCAGAGAACTGTAACACCAGAACTCTGAACTACCCAGATAAAGGCTTGGTCAGGGTCCCAGTAAGAGACAGAGTGGGATAGAAGATGGACAGAAAGACAAAAGATTCTGTAATCAGACAGAGCTTGTAGAAGACAGGACAGATAGAGTGCGTAACAGATCTAATTGTTACTACGTAGTGTGTGATCCAGGCTGAACACAGCAACATATCTTTATTAACCAGTGAGGACACCAGACAGTCCAGTCAGTGGAGTTCTGAGGAGACAAAAAACCAAACAATCAGTGGTCATCTACAACACCTGTTCTCTCCAACAGCTCCACCTGCAGCTGGAGGACTGATTAAGATCTCTGAAATGTAACAGTAACGGTGTCCATCTAAACTCATCAAAGTTAATAAATCCCAGCTCCAATGGACCTTCAGCTACCTGATCATTAGAGGTCAGGAGTCATGTGATTCTATCAGCTGCCCTGCAGTCAACAGCAGCTTCTGCTTCAGCTACAGCTGTTTTAATGTCAGTCAACGAGTCTGGAATATCAAACCTCTGAACAAAGGCCTCAAGTCAAGTCTTTATCTTGTGTTAACTCACTCTGCAGTCTGGAGGTCACTGGAGGAATCACAGACAAGACACACAGAAAGAAAAATATTACCATAATGACAAGTTAGAACACAGGATTCATTGTTTTACTAACTCTAACCTCCACATTTTTTTACATTAAAGCAGAAACATTTATGACCATAATAACCTTATTTATCACAAAGTGAGGAAATACACTTGTTACAGCAGCATACACACGAATATCACATGATGACACACAGACAATAGGAGAGGGGATAAAATACAGGAGTGTACAAAACCTGTACAGAAATGTACCAATGTGACCAGAACTCAGACCCTCTCTAGGTTACTGAGTTAAATAAAAGAGAAACTAAACAGTGGAGTTGTTCCAACATCCTTCCCTGGTGGTCAGAGGGACCTGGTGTGGGTCAGAGGGACCCAGTGGTGGTTAGCATTCAAACTAATAACTGAATAATTCAACAATGTTTCTAATAAATCATGATAATATTGCACATAGCCTTACAGGTCCAGGTCTGTTCTTTCCCTGATTATTAAAGCTTGTTTTTAATTTCGTCTTTCAGCTCTTATCTGCTCGGTCTGCAACATTTGTCTGTTATTGTAACCTTGAACTTTTTATTTTAAGGACCTTCATCAAAAATGTAGCCATTAAAGCAGCTATCTGGAGCATTTTTCTATGTATCAAAGTTTTCTAAATGTTTTAAAGGTCCCATGACATCGGTTTCCATGTTTTCTGACTTATCTATCATGTTGCAATGTTGAGTTCTCACCTTAAACCTGCCAGAAAGAGCAAAACACGGCGTCCATCGGTCTCCTAGTCCAGCCAGTGAGAAGCTCTTCCAGATTTCAGACCCAGGTTTCAAACCGTTTTTTTCACTCCAGCCCGTTATGAGGTCATAGTGATCTGGACTTGCTTATATGGTAAATTCTCCTCCCACATGCACGTTCACGACAACTGGAGCGAGGCAGTGCCGCCGCCATTGCCCATAGACCGTGTAGTGTTTAGTTTCAGTTTCGTTTCTCTTTCATGCGACGACACTGCCCCCTGCTGCAGCAGAAGTGCCAGGCTGCCAAATAAGGAGAAACCCAGCAGAACCGGAAGGCGGCGCTTTCTTCTGATCTCTGAGTTGCTCGTTAGGAAATAATTACAGCGTATTTTGAGTTTTAATGGTGCAACGCTGATCTAGAGGCACCAAAGATTACACCTGTTTAATATAAAGTGATTTAAATATGGAGTCACAGGCACTTTAAATGATATTTCAGGTCTAAACTATGATCTATGGGTTAAATTCCACAATATATGTTAGTCTGCTGAAGACCCCCTTCCTCCTTTGCATTCTTTCTGGCCGCCGAACTTTTTTAGCAAATAAAATTCAAATTTCTGCATCGTCGGCTTTCTGACAACTTACATGCGCTTCGAGCAAACTTGTAGCAGTAGGGGGCGCTCTCGTACAGGACGCTCTGTGTGTTTCTCTGTCTCAGCCGTTCATGGAGACAAAGCTAATTTCTACTAAAACCTTAGACATTCCCCAGCTAATGACGGATTTATTTTTAAACCTTTCACCTCACAGAATGGCAAGGCTTGCCAAGGATACACGTTTAATTTGGTCAAGAAGTTAATTCAGGGCCGAGTCATTTTTCTGTTCAGCTTCAGAGGACAGCAGCAGCTCAGCTGCTACAGAGCTACGTATCAGAAGCACAGCAGGGACAGACGGTTCAGAGCCTCGCAGTGTGGGAACGTGATATGTGAACTGTGAGTGATTAAACCTACAGTTTGAGCTGCACAGTTTATGCCCAGCTTACAGACTGAAAAAATGCACCGTGCGCACGCGTGTGTCGAGGTGTTTTGGGGAGGAGCCATTGGATTAAAAAACTGCTCTCTTGATGAAATAATCCACAATGCAGCTTTAAGTGTTTTTGTTTCTTTGTGCTGCCCACAACTTCAAAGATTCCAAGTACTTTTGTTCATTTTTGTATAGATTGAACACTGGGCTGTGTGCAGTGCTACGGACTGCAGATGTAAAATATTAGCCTTGAGTTTTGTTCAAACATTTACATTTTGTTTTTACTGTGAGAACCTTATGCAACTCAAACTATGCTTGTAAAGAAAAAGACAGAACAATCAAGTAAAAGGTTTTCTGAGAATTAGGCAACATATTGACAAGTGGTTTTAGCTTCAAATCAATTCATATTTAAATATAAAGTCATGTCATGTGCTTAGGTTTTCAAATTTTGATGAGATAATATTTATATTTAGTGCAGTTTTGCCGTTTTTAGAGTTAAAAAAAATGGGCTAAAATGCTCCACAAACCTAACATTAAAGAAAAAAAAAAAATCTAAATTTGAGATAAAATCTATGAGGAAAAAGCATGATTATAAAAATGGAACGTGGCCACATCATTTTACTTCTTGTGTTTGTTGAACATTTTGGATTTCTAGTTTAAAAAAGTGATTAATAATTTTTGTTTGCGTTTTCCAGGAATACTTTTGTTTAAAAACAAAACAAAACCCCCCCCCCCCCCCCCCCCCCCCCCCCCCGCCTGACTCACCTTTAAGTGGCAGTACACATGTTAGTAATTTACCACTGTCGGACTGCCACAACCTCCCAGTGGGATGGAACAGCTTTACGGTGAGGTAAGAGAGGGTTAACGCTGGAAGGGAAACAGAAGAGAAGAAACATCCAGGGTGAGCTGGGAGAGCACACTAAATCTTCTTCATCCCTAAAACCCAGTTTGTTTGTGCAGAAGTGAACAGAACATAAAGCTAAAGTTAAATGTATGAAACATAAAAACAAACACACAGACAGCAGTAAGCATAGAAACATCAAAGCTGCAACTTGAATATAAAAAAAGGGGTTTGAACCAAACAGCAAAACCAGTAATTCATCCAATGTTTGCTCTAAATCTCATATTTTAAACTGTAATGTTGAATTTGGGTAAAGCATTCACCAGTTATGTTCAGATTGTGCAGGTTTTTTGTAAGTGACAACCAGATAGACCCTCAGCCTCGTCCTTTTAGTCACTCCTCACCTCCCCCACTCAGGGTTTTGACTCTTCAGCTGCAGCCACAAGTGAACATGGCACCACTTCACTCACAACACCTTAAAACGCCCAGAAGGAGAAAGGATGCAATGTTAGCTTTTAATGAACTTCTGCTAAAGAGCAGCCGCTGCAGCCAGGATGGACAGGAAGTGACTTTTGTCTAAAAGTCAGGGCCATTTACTGCCCTGCATGTATAAACACTGGCAATTTCAACATATTTATAATATAATTTAAAAAAATGACATGCATGCTTTGTTTTCCAGTTCAGCAGTGATAGAAGAAGACGAGGTTAGGTCAATACCTGCAGACAGAAAACACTCTCATGTCCCTGAATTCTGCTAAAAAAAAGACCCTGAGCTCTGGTTTATAGGTTTATCCAGTTCTAATAATGTGGTCTCATACCAGAACTTTAAGCGTTTCTATGGAAACTACAAAAAGGTCAGTGTCTCTTTAATCTTATCTTGATTTTTTGGACATTTTTCAAACTAACCTACTGGATTTGGATGACACCAACAAGCAACCGGATGGTTTGACCTGTGATATTCATCCCGAGTTCTGTTGTTCTGAGAACACTCAGTCATCCACTGCTTTCTAAAAAAAAGTTATTTCACTGAGCTGAGGCAAATGTTGGAGAGCTGGGATTTATATCTTCCGCCACAGGGCAGGCTTTAGCTGCGCTTCACACTTGGCTGATCTCCAAAATACTGCTGCATTCATCTGATGGTCGGAAAAGGACAATTGCAGGCCAAGTGTGCATTTAGAACCCAATTATCCTAATTAGTAAACTCAAATCTCTTGTCCCACAGGATTCTAATGTTTCCAATTAAAACACAACAGTTGAAGCCTTTGCCTCGCTACATGGACACAAACAGAAAATCCAGTTTATTTACACAGACTGATCTGATTCAGAATGACGGCACATGAAAGGCTCCTTAAACTTTTACTGAAACATCAGACTCTGATGGGCGCTAATGAGTAACTGGTGAGATTCACATACTCTGCACTAAATCTTGGGGATTAATCATTAAATACCTTCTTCCTTTTAATAGCCTGGAAGTGGTCATCTGGTTTGTGGAGTATAATTTTCTCTTTTCCACTAAGGAGCGCAGAATCGCTGAAACCAACCAACAAATGATTACATCATCATTATACAACATTCTGTTTTGTTGTATTGGAACTGAAACTTCTGGTTATTACATCCTCTGTTGCATCACTGAACTTTAATTTCTACTGGATATGGAAGGCAAAGAGGTCACCTCAGGACTAGATTTGTACTTTCCTACTTCAAATAGATTAAACCCCAGATGCAGCCCTGCAGGATTGGTTAGATGAGGATTAAACTGATAATTAGATTATATTGATAATTGATTAGTATACCAAATTGCTTCACAAAGTGCATATATTTAGCATTTGATATATATTAGCTTTTAATCTCTCTGTATAGTTTTTGCATGTTCAAAATAAAAACTGATTGAATGAATTATTAATGCTGTGCCTAAACTTTAAACTGAAGTAATATATGCTTTAAGAAAGAGTGAAGATATTAACATCTCTGTTAAGGTTTTATTAGTTATTCTTAGTCTGGGGTGTCCCGGGTGTGGCTCGTGGGCCATCTGTGGCCCTTAAGGTGATTTTGTGTGTAGCCCTCAACTGCAAAACAATAATGGTAGAATTATGTTGATGATGGCAGATACTTTATAAGTGAGGCCTAACAAAAATACTGATAAATTCAAATATTTTTCAAATGGAAAGATTGAGTAGAATACAAAGTGTTTGTCTTTTATTAACTGTGATTTTTACTTGTTTTTTTTAAACTGCATGATGAAAACAACCCCTCACTGACTTTTATTGAAAAGCAGACTTGTGCCTAACCTTTCACTCTTATCTCAAAGTGACCTCTTGTTGCTGATAATGGACTTTATTTTCAAGACCAAAAAACTAGAAAATAATCAAGGCATCAAATCCTGGGAATATACTTTACTTTTATTAAAGCAAACCACAAGAGTTTTTATGTCTCATATCTACAAAAACTTACAAATCCTTTTCTGCAAAAAAAAAAAGAAGAAGTGTTCTTTTCATTCAAATATTGTCTTTTTAATGGATTGTACAGCTACAGTAGTACTTTTAACTCAGTGATTGCAGCACACATCTTTAAAACATTGGATTCCACTGTTTTTAGCCTAAACTAAACCCTTTAGGACCTTCTGTTCAGGTCACCTTGACCTTTCCAGGCTTCTACTGAGTGAACTGATCAGGAGAAGAGCTAAATCAACAGTCACTCATTGGTTACTAAATAAAGCTGAGCAGTCAGTCAGGTGAATCTTCTCAAGTGGCTTTAAAATAAATCCTTAAAGCCCTTATGTGGATTATTTTTCTCTGTATCAAAGTTTTCTAAATGTTTTAAATGATATTTCAGGTCTAAACTATGATCTATGGAGTTCCACAACATCTGTTATTCTTCTGAATCCTCCCATAGACCCCTTTGAATTATATCTGAATGGCAAATTTTTTCAGCCAATAGAATTCAAACTTTCCACATTGTCGGCTGCCGGTCATGGAGAAGTCAGAGCTAATTTCTACTAAAAAGTTCTCCATTCCCCAGCTACTGAGGGCTGTATTTTTATTTTTACACTTTTCTCCACGCGTAGTGGCAAGGCTTGCCAAGGATACACGTTTATTTTGGTTGAGCATTCTATAGCAAGTCGAACATCTCTTCATGTCCGGGCTCTGCTGCCTGCAGCTGAGCGACGTGTTGCAAAAAGCACAGTGTGACAGTCAGGTCTGAGAGCATTGTGAGAACATGAATGATTGAACCCTGTAGTCGTACAGTTTGAGCAGGAACCTATTGCAGCCTGGCAGCAACGCATGTAGAGATGGGGTTAGAGGAAGCGGGAGGGGGGATGCTTTGGGAGGGGCCTTGGGACGTTGGATCCAAAATATTCCCTCTTACTCAAATCCTCCACATACCACCTTTAAGAAACCAGTAGTGAATGTGTGGCTGAATTGCACAGTGATAAACTGTAGCATAAGTTTGGACCATAACCCAGTAAAAAAACAACAACTGTGGTTATGTGTAAGCACGAGTAAGTTAAATACTATAATGAATTAGGCTTTAAAACAAGTTAATTATACTATAATCTAATCCTGCTGAAACCAGACCTCCTTATCTGTCCACCTGCTCACACAGTGAGATTAATCAGATTAAAACCCGACTGAAGCAGGACAGAAGACTAAATTAAAATGAATATGACAGTAACACACACACACACACACACACACACACACACACACACACACACACACACACACACACACACACACACACACACACACACACACACACACCGGGGTGTGGAACCAAGGTAAATTATTGTGGAATTGAGGAGACTAATCCCCATTCAGTGAAAACAAAATACTCACCATGCACCTTCATCATTTAAGCTGTTAGTCAGTGAAAAAGGACAGGATGGACACGGTGAACATTTGACCGCATAAATACAAAAGAGCCCGTGTGAGAGTTTGGGGCGGAGAAGGAGAGACGTGACCTGTGTGCTTGTTGAATCTGAAGTAACAAATCATACTTTTTCTCTGAACCAGAACAAACCTCATGTAAAACCAACTCCAACACAAGGCTGGATCATTCAGCTAACAGCACAAAGGTGATTATTGTTCTTATGCGTGTGAATGGGTGGATGACTGATATGTTATAAAGCGCTTTGTGGAGTGTAGAACTCTAAGAAAGCGCTACATAAATACAGGACATTGATCATTTACCACTTATGTCCACTTCAGAAGGTAAAACACTGCATTCACTGGAACTTTGAAAACATGACCTCCTTTTAGCTAATTGTCAGGTTTTAAAATATCAATGAAGGCATAGAAACTCGCTCACAAAGAACATCTTCTAGCTGACATTAAAACAGTTCACGTGTTGAACTCCTCCAGGGTCTCCTAAGGGTTTTGTTTTTATTCTGATCATATCGCTTCCCACAGGTAGATGATACGAGCTGTTAAAAAACAGGCAGTTCTATCAATTTAATCCTAAAACAAAACATGTTCTTACCTTTCAAACCTAAAGCTTCACACAAATGAAGTCATTATATTTTATTGTTAAAGGCTGAACATTCAAACTATAATTTTCTTTCTTTCTTTCTAATGTTATGCTTCTAAGTTCCTCATGTGTTTCAAAGGCTGCAGGAAAGAATCACTATAATTTGCACAGAAAGAATAAATGGGATTCAACTTCCAGGAAAGCATGTTTCCGTTTCATGAGATGTTATTGCAAAACCTTTGTGGCAAAACATGTTTGCTGGTCAATCATGTTGAAAATAAAATATAGTTTACTTTATAAAGGAGCTTACTCTGACCTATGCATCAAACAACACAAGAAAATACATGTTAAAATTCCTCCACTTCCCTTTTTTGTTTGTGTTTTTAACCAACATTAGGATGATTTATGAATGTTTTTGCCATTAGTTGCCTTGACATGTAGTCGATCTGGTCTGCATGTAATCAATGACATCTGCCACATTTAACACACCCAATTAATGTCAGGAATAAAAACATCAATAGATCTAAAGATGGCTGATTTCCAGTGACAGAAAAGCAATAAATGACAAAACCGTCAACAGAATAAATAAATACAATGAATTATTAATTTATTTGTTCATGTACTGTAGCTTTGTCAGAAACTGCATTTTAATGTTTCAACTGAAGATGCAAGAAACAAAAACACTGAAACTAATATTCAAGTGATTAGTCAATCTAAAACTTAAACATTTGATTTTGTTTGTCTGTGAATGCATCATTGGCAAACAGTAATACAACTATACTATTTCAGAATTGTAATTTTTAGATTCTTTTTTAAAGTAATCTGTTATAGCTGTTCAAGATAATGCCTATAAGACAAGACAAGAACTAAAAACATAAAAATTTTCTCATGTTTACTATAACTAGTGAAGATAAAACTACACGGACCAGGTTTTACAAATTATATGAATTTTGTTGGTTCTAAAGGTGTCAACGTCTCTTTCCCCATTGCTCATCCATCCATAGCTTTTTAAAATGTCATAATCCCATTTAGTTTCCATTATGACTTGGAAACAGGAAGTTTTGTATCAAAACCCATTGTGAGGCTCCAGCTGTGTGGACTTTCCAGATTTTAGTTCACACTCACTCACCAAAGTGACAGAGACTATAAATCTGACCACAAAAATGTGGCGTTGTTTTTCTTTCTGTTTGTTGGTCATGTTGTTAAATGTTAACACATGCCTCTCTGTGTCTATAAACTAAGATAAGCTCCTTGAGCTCGACCCTGAACAGGATAAGAAATATAACCTCATGGTGGTCTGTTTGTCTCTCATCTACATAAAATAATCTGTGAAAATAAGAAGCGGTTTCTCAAGGAGCTTAAATGTCTGAAAAGGCTGGTCGTTCTCACAGCTAATGACAGGAAACATGATTGTGGTTATTGTGAAGTATTTGTATGAACTCTGTGCACTTCTTAAGTTTCCTTTTAAAGTTTTAGGAGCTTTTTACCAGCAGGAACGAAGTGCGACAGTGTCACTGTATTAGGGTGATTTTTTTCTCTTCTCAGACAGCTACTCCTCCAGTGCTTTTCACATCCATTATCCATAATTAGACATTATTCACAGATATTATTTTCTCTAATTTTTTTTTTGCCAAAGTGGCAAAGAAAAACCCAAGAAATTTGCAACTTTTCATTCATTTGGGGTATACAGTTATTTAAAGCCATTGCCAAGCAATATTGTTTTGGATCATGCAATAAACAAAACAAAACAAACAAACAAAAAAAAACAATAACTTTGTGTAGAATATTATACTTATATAATTATTTTGCCCATTCCGCTGTGGAAATTACAGTAAAAATTGTTTAGTAAAATGCGCCCTCTGGTGGAAATGAAAGAGAAACGCACAGAGTACGCACATGAGAGTAAATAAATAGTTGTAGTTGAAAAACAAATCACTTCATTTTTAGCTGAATTTTTAAAAGTGAGGTATCTTACACTTAAATAGCTTCATTGACTTTGGACAACAAGCAACCTGTGCACGTTTGGATGATTCTTAGAGGAATACCCTAAGGAAAAACCTAATATTTGTGAAAAAATTGTTGATGTGTGAAGGCAAGTAGTGGTTTTACGTTATGCATTAACAACTCTCAAAAAAGACCCACGTCTTATGAATACAACTATCAAGTTTTAAAAGCATAAATGATCTGATTATTAAACTTATAGATATTGCACGTTATATATTAGCACATAAATTTATCACTTAAAATTTTATTTTTACAAAGTGTAAAAATACATATTTATGTTTTAGTTTTTTTAAACAAAAACAATGACAATCCATAATCTCAGATTGAAAATGAGGGCTCGTCCGGGATTTGAACCCGGGACCTCTCGCACCCTAAGCGAGAATCATACCCCTAGACCAACGAGCCATTTACTAACACAAATATAACTCAGCGTAGCCATTGGTGAAATCCGGACGGTGCTTACAGCGATGATGACTGACTTGGGAGTTTCATGGTTTTATGTATGTACTATCGTAATCCAAAAAAAATCTATGGTAGTTTTCTTCTATTACACTGGCGTGGAATCGTGCCGTTTGAGAGAATCTATCCTGCAGTTTTTAGTTGTTTTCTTGCCCCAACACACTCGACTCAGTGTGGTAAGTTGCCTATTCAACATGACATCAAGTTCCGTAGAAACCTGTTAATCAACCATTGATTTGAATAAATGGTTGATTAACAGGTTCCGTAGAAACCTGTTAATCAACCATTTATTCAAATCAGGTGTACTAGTCTGGAGCAGATTAACGTTCAAACATGGATAGTGGACTCCACTATTTTAACATAGCCTACTTAAAAAGAAATCTTGACTAATAACATATTGTTACATTAATATTTATGCTTTATTAAGAAATAAACGTTCGATTTACTTACCAAAATACTTAAAGTTGACCATTAGAAACGTTAGATATTTTGATGTAACGTCACGAAAGTGCAGAGGCAAAGAGGAAAAAGACAAGATGGATAAATTCCGTTCTTCAACCATGAACATTTTTCAGAGATATATAACACATTATGTTATTTGAGGGAATGCATTTGTTAAGTATCTCTTATTCGTTTTATAGTCATTTTAAAAGAAAGATCTAGATTCATTTTACTTGGTGTAATGTCAAGAAACAGCCACAAGAGGGCCACAGCTATACAGCGAAAGTAAAAGCCAAAGATCAAAAACTGACAAGAGATTTCACGACTTTATCATTTCTGCCAAGCCAAAAATCGACAAACGTCTCCCTTTTTATGTTTCATGTAATTAAATGATTGTATTACATAAATACTTTTTGTAATTGTATTTTCTTTCATTAGACGGATGTCCCATGATGGAGATGTTTTGGCTTCACCTTTTACAACTAAAAGTCTTTATTATGATCATGAACACAAAGATAAAAAAGAAAAAACCAGACACGAGAGATCATGTATTTTTGGTTTTTATTAACATAAAACAGGTGAGATGAGTTGTTCTGAAATCCTTTTTACTTATAAAAGATGTTTTAAATATTATTTTATAATAATATTTTGAAGTCATGTTAGTCTTTCATTTTGTATTATTTAATTTGAAAGCAATGTACTTTGTACGATTCTAGACTGTCTTCAATTTTTCAAAATTATTATTTTTTTAAAAACTCTATAAAGCACAAACATGCACTGGAGCCATTTTAATTTTATTATTTATTAAAAGTAATAATTTTCTTAACATATGCACATATTGATCCATTATACTCAATTTATTGTGGAGTTCATAGATAAACAGACAGATTTAAATTATATTCAGTTGTGAGGTCAGTAATACAGTTATAATTCCACTTATTGCTAACAGTTACTTGGTTGTCTATTTGGTGTCATGTTAAAACCATGTGATCAATCTCTGACAGAAACTCAATACCATATTTTTCATTATGTAACAGCAAAGAACAAAAATTAAATCAGATTTCTTTGTAACCTGCTGTTCAAATTCTATTTTTTAACTGCTGAGTCACTGGACTTTCTGGTGCTGGTTACTGGGTGAATGGGTTTTATTATGACCATGGACGCCACACACAGAGAGATGTAGAAAAGATAGAAGTCAACTTCCTTAGAAGCTCTGTCGATGTGTTTGAATTTCTAAGAGATTGGCAGCTTCAGGGCAGACACCCATAGCAGGAGGGGTTAGCGCATATTTCACAAGGATCTGAAGACTTCATGACGTACACTGGAAAGGGCAAGAACAATATTAGACACAAACTCAAAATAAACAAACTCTCACTCAATGAAACACTTTTCAGTTTAATGAAAACCTGCTTGGGATCAGTTTCTATTTCAGTGTTGTGACAAGTGTGCTTTCTGAGTCTAATGAACTTTAATGGCCCCCCAAAAGGCTATTTGCTCATCTGTTCCTGAGCCCTTTCTCTAGCACGCTCATTCCAGAGCTACTTTATAGTGCAGAAATTACATTGTGTAAACAGTGAACGAATCCAGGTGAGCAAACCAACTCAAGCATAGTCCTGGTGCTGGAGATTAAACCCCAGGTCTGAAGAGAGTTTGTGCCTAAAAGTAATGTTTAAAAAAGCAGAACATGGGTGGATCTATTTCCTGCATCAGTGTCACAAAAGTCAAATACAGGTATATCTGAAAAAGTTAGAATATTGTGCAAAAATTCAGTCAATCAGTACTTGGTTGGGCCTCCTTTTGCATGAATTACTGCATCAATGCAGCGTGGCATGGAGATCAGCCTGTGGCTCTGCTGAATTGATAGCAGCCATCAGGTCATCTGCATTGTTGGGACTGGTGTCTCTAATTTTCCTCTCGACAATCCCCCATAGATTCTCTATGGGGTTATTTTGGTATTTTTGGTATGAGCAAGTGCAAAGTTCTCCTAGAAAATAAAATCAGCATCTTTTCCTCATGTCAAGACACTCATGAATCAGAGACAACGTTAGAAGTAGGGGTATAAGAAAATATCGAGACTGCAATATATCGCAAATATTTTCTGTCACGATATTATATCGATATCGTGCTATTCGTAATGCAATATTTTGCTGTATCAAAATATAAAGCAAATTATCCATTTTAATTTTATTAAAATTCTTTTTAATGGAACCATTAATGATGACAGTAATTTTTGTAGTAAAATTAAAAGTATGACCGCTAGTCGGTGGCTGTTTTCACCTTCTTCGTTCCAGTGGATCAACTAGATAAAACTGGATGTGTTATGTATGAAAAAGGTTGAAGTTTTTAAAATTCTGTGACAGTTTTTCTACTCTTAAATTATGTTTTAAAAATCATATTATATGGTCTTACTCATAGTATCGCATTACATCGCAATATATTGTATCGTTGTCCTGCATCGCAATACATATCGTATTGCCAGATTCTTGCCAATACACACCCCTAGCTAGAAGTGTCTAGCTAGGGGTGTGTCACAGTGCCACAGGCTGATCACCTCCTGCCACGTTGCATTGATGCAGTAATCCATGCAAAAGGAGCCCAACCAAAAACTGAATGCATATAAATGATCAGACTCTTCAGAAGCCTGACATTTCTGTTTAAATTACCTTTTTTCATTGAGTTTATAAACTATTCCAATTTTCTGAGACACTGAATTTTGGGTTTTCATTATCTGTAAGCTATAATCATCAAAATGACAAGAAATGAAACTATTTCACTCTGTGTATTGAATCCATATAATATATGAGTTTCACTTTCTGAAATGAGTGACACAAATATTGAACTTTCCCAGGATATTTTAACCATTTTTTAAAAACACTATTACAGAAAAAATTGAAAGAGCTCAGACTGTTCAAGAAGCTGGTTAATAACACTATCATATTTATGGAAGTGGAGTTGTTTATTGTCATGCTTAAAATAAAAAAAAATAATAAAAAATGAAACCCCTGATAACTGCAAGTAAATCCATCCATCCATCCATCCATTTTCTGTAGCCGCTTATTCCTCCACAGAGGGTCGCGGGGCAGCTGGTGCCTATCTCCAGCGGTCAAGGGGCGAGAGGCGGGGGACACCCTGGACAGGTCGCCAGTCCATTGCAGGGCCACACAGAGATGAACGAGACAAACAACCACACACCCACTCACACCTAAGGACAATTTACCAGCCCAATTAGCCTGACAGTCATGTCTTTGGACTGTGGGAGGAAACCGGAGTACCCGGAGGAAACCCACGCATGCACGGGGAGAACATGCAAACTCCACGCAGAGAGGCCGCAGAGCCGGGACGCGAACCCATGACCTCCTTGCTGCGAGGCAACAGTGCTAACCAACTGCGCCACCATGCAGCCCTGCAAGTAAATGTTCATATAAATCTTGATATAATGCCGTTGACGTCATTAGGTGATATTTAATATTTCAGCCATTAAAAGTCTCATAAACTGTCCAAAATTAGCCACATTGTTGCATGTAATGACACTTTATTATCCAAAAAGGATCAATGAAATTTGGGCAGTAATTTTCTCAAGTTGCTGCAGATTTCTACTAGTTTTTGCTCTGAGTACAAGTGTTTGATGCAGGTGCTATTTTCTATATAATTCAGGCTTCTATTTAAAAAAAAAAGGACTATAATCTTTTAAATGAGGGTCTGGGTCCTGTGCTAGATTAAAATAAGTAGAAGACAGTTATAATATAAAATGCAATACCGGTAATTCAGAGTGCTACGTAATCTTTAAAGGTGCAGTAGGGAATTTGTAAACAAGCTAGGTTTAGCTAGCTATTTTACACAAACACTGTCCCAGAGCTCTCACCCCTCCCGTCTGCTATAATCCTTTTACCACGCCTCCCCTGGACATGGGACCGCACATCGCCACAGTAACAAGAGAACACAAAACACCAGCTGTTGAAACGCTATGCTAATGTTCACCCTAGTTTCTCCTCGTCCAAACGTTTTTTGTTTTCTGCCAGCTGAAAAGGTGTTTTTCTTTTTGGGGACTCTGGTATTTTTACCTAAAACTGAAGCGCTAAGAGCCGGCTGTTTCTGTCCTTCTCTGACTTCTGGGATGTTCTGCTGAAAAATGCTCCAGAATGCATGAATGGAGGATCCAAGGAAGTAGTGAGGCACTTTGGCTAGACAGACAGCCAGATTGTCTAATAGTTGCTTTAGGTCCGAAACGTATGATTGGCTGAGGTTTTTAGAGAGCTGCGGGACAACCACTTTATTAATTTTTTGTTTTTTTGTTTATCGTCACAATATATTTATAGTTATACTATGTTAGAACATTTTAAGAGGCATGAAAAAAAGCGTTTGAAGCTACAATGTTTACCAAATTCCCTATAGTACCTTTAATTATTAAAAACTCTATTATAAATCACAAGATAATAAGCTGTAAACACTGGAATCTGATTGAGACTGTTCATTCTTCACCAAGCCAGCGGCCAAAATAACCTCTTCCATGAAATCCTATCTGCAGCCTGATATCTAGAGATGGATAGAGGTCTCATTTGCATTTATATGGAGGTCAAAATATATTTGATGCAGATTAAAGATAGTAGCATTGCAATTTAATATTTGAACAAAAAACATATTTTTGTTCTGAATTTCTTTCCTCTTTGGCTCATCCTTACCCAGTCTAGAGAAAACAATCCCGGCCCCCTTCCCTTGGCACACTGGCCGGAAGACCTGAGGCAGAAGAGGGTGGGCGCAGACCGCTGCAGTACTCGTCTCTGCAAGGCGAAGGTTAACGTCGTCGTCTAGATCCATCAACTCCTTCAGCTCCCTCACTGCTTCCAAAGGAAAACTCCTGTCTCCAACCTGCAGGAGAAAGTTCACAAAGAGGTTTTAAGGGTAGTAACAGTCTTGCACAATCCGTCTTCCACATGCAGACGCTCTGAAGACAAGCAGGGGTCTATTCATAGTGCTTTGTTAAAGCAGTCAATGTAAATTTTAATTTGACAAGATGATTGAGATGCTGCTTTATTTAAGGTTTTGCATTTACGACTTTGAAAGCATGGCTTTTACAATTTAAGCACCTAAAAAGAGCCTCAACTTTGACAGGTATGGAACATCAGAATAAAAAAAAGTCTACATGAAGAATCAGCGCAAAAATAAGATAAAACTCACCTTGACCTGCACACTCAGAGCTCCCCTGCACACACACAACCCCAAAACAAGAACAACACAGAGCACTCTCATTTTCAGACAATGCAAGACACGTTTCAGTTCAGAGAAGTGCTTCTTCTGTGGTCCTTGTTTTCCAGCGCTGCCTCTTTATAAAGCTTTAGGATGGTTCATTTAGTGATTTATTAACAAAGATGGCTCAGTAACAGTGAGAGTAAAGGAACAATAACTGCTCTGAGATAACCAAAGTCTCCCAGAATGTACAGTAAATGCTTCGGATCCTCTTTTTACTTTATGACCTCTCGTCTTTAATTTGTTTACCATCTGTGCTCCGTCATCATATTCCAGTATTGACCTTGAGCTGTCAGAATAATGCCTCAATGCTTTCATAATAAATCTTATTGTCCGACTTTCTCACAGATATTCCTCACAGAACTGCTGGTTCAAACGAGGACCATAAACATAGTGAGGTCAAGCACATAATTCATTAGTTTACATACCTGCAACCTTCACAAATATTGACTTTTCCCACCAGCTTTTCTTGTTTATTCACACTTCAGCACTGAAGTTCCTCTAAGTTAAAGTCACTTCAGTGGTAAGATATTTTAGATCAAACATGGAAAGACGATAAATGAAGAGCTAACATACAAACGTCTGGTCAGAATAAGTTTAAAGCTGATTCTAAAGCACTTCATTATAATTTAAGACTCTTAATTTGTCCACTTGAGTCATTTGTAGTTCAGAATATACTTTGCAAACATCAATCCAGAGTCAATATTATAAATATTCTTGGTAAGAATATGAAGGACTTGCTCACCTCCTGCAGAAAATGACAGAATAGAGATTCTTGATATTTTTTGTGGCTCGTTTATGCAGGTAAATAAAATATAAAGAAATTACTTAGTGAAAACTCCTTACACTGAGTTATCAGTCCGATTTTGTTTCCCAAAATATAATTGAGGGTTGTATTTACTAGTGTGTGCATCATTATGACGCCAAACTTATTGGAGTGGAGAAAATGTAAATAAAAATGTGTTCCTCTGTTCCGTTTGTCAGTAGCAGATTCCTGAGAAAGTTAAAAATTAAAACAAAAATCCTAGCTAATGAATGACCTCATATGACACGATGCTGCCGAGAATGTAACTCTCAGTGGTTCCAACATTTTTCATAAGAAACTGTCTCAGACAGCTTAGTGGAGAGAATAAAACCAGTTAATGCTTCCAACAGGTAAATTCATCAGACGTTAGGTTAAATCTTCAAATATGAGAATAAAGGTTTTTAGCCTCACATTGCCCTATAGTTGATTTGTATCCTGGAAAAACCAAAAACAGATTTTGAAGTTGATTCTTAACTTATAGCATTAAGGTGCTCTAATAATGAATATAATTTCCTTTTCTCATTTTTTCCCCTAATTAATGAATAGTGCAGTTTCACATATAACAGAAGCTGACATCATCATCATCAGGGATGTTCCGATACCACTTTTTTCAAAACCGATCCGATACCGATACTTCAATCTGAGTACTCGCCGATACCGAGTACCGATACCGATACTTCTACCACACAAAAAAATGCAACAAATTGGAATACAGGTTTTATTTTTTCTTCTCTGCTTTTTACAACAAATAACTGAGTTAGAAAAAAAAAAAAATATATTAATAAAAATTATCACAAAACTAAAATATAAGGTGAAAAATAACCATTTTCTGTGATTTCACAGTGAAATTATTGCAGTTTTCCACATTTTAACCAAATAAAATGAACTATTTGGCACCATCTCCAGCTCTCAACCCACACTGTTCCTCTGTAGCTCAATAGCTCCCCCTAGTGTTCAATATAGGAAACTACAACATAAATCACGTCACAGACGGTAGTGATGTGACGTTCATGAACGAACCGAATGTTTTGAACGGCTCTTCACTGTGAACGAGGAGAACCGAGTCTTTGTAGAGAACCGTTCATTTTTTTGTGGGTGACTGTAAGCACTATGCACGCCTGCTTTGTATTCACTTTTTAATTTTATGGCGAAACAAACAAAAGCCTGTTAATGCAGGCAGGGGGTCTGAGGGTGAAAGGGAGGGGTGTGGAGAGGAGTTATTGTTGGGAAAGGGTGATGAATCGGTTGGAGGTGTGAATGGCTGTTTTTCAATAGGATGAGTTGAAACTTTCAAGATAACAAAAGAAGTCAAGCTGCCTTCATTGTCAAAGGTGCAGCTGTGCCAATGGGTGTGGCTGTCAGTTGCGAACAGACCACTTATCAGTGTTAATTGGTCCCATCACTAACAGACAGTGAAGCCACTGGTATCGGGTACCGATACCCGGTATCGGTATCGGCCCGATACCGATACTGGTATCTGTATCGGCCCATCCCTAATCATCATGAGTGCATTTAAAGGCTGATTAGATTTAAAATAAATCCTCTTAATACTTTTTACCTTTTGAATAACAAAAATCCTTAAATACAAAAACCTTACAAAAGCAAAACACAAAAAACCCTCAAATGCTGTTAGATGCAATAAAGCAGGTGACAAAAAATGCAAGTTCAAATCTGATACTACCTTAAAATGAGTTGCTACCTATCTGAGTCCATCTATGTGTCAGTTTATCCTTAAACAATGAAAACCACATTTAGCTGTGATGCAGAGCTGATTGGCATTTTGCTGACACACTTTCTCCCACTTTGCGTCAGCTGAACTAAAGCTTTCCAGATATGCACATCACTTCATCTACAGTTTCACTCCTCACTCCACCAGCAGACTTTCCTGCAAGGTTTTACTTCAAAACAAATTGCTCTCCTTCTAGTTTATTTTTGGCACCTTGTTTTGCATGCAGATTAATCACGGTGCATGCACAGGCATGTTTTCATTATCCAAAGAACAAACACAGGTGACCAGTTCATCACAGGGCTGAGACGGAGACAGAAAACCATGTAGTGTCACACCTACAGGTCATTTAGAATCATGAGTTCACATCTTCGGCTTGTGTCTGGAAACTGGAGCACCCAGTGGGAAAGGGGGATTAACAAAGTGAAAAGAAAGCTAGCAACATGGACAATAAGTGAATGAATCATTCATCATTGAAATCACTGAAAATGGGAGACACCAGGACCTTTGATTCTATTTTCTCCTGCTGCTGTTCCAGGTGGCTGCAACACAAATGATGAAAAATCTCTCTTTTCTTTCTGTCTCTGAGCATTCACTGGAAACACACAGCGGATAAATAACGTATGATCAATATCTGACAACATGTACAGTAAGTGAATAAAATGTGAGCAGCACAGCACACATTTAACAACTACTGATAAAATTAAAGTTACTGGAGTAGAATGGTTTTCAAAAAAAATCTATAATGAAGTCCACATCAACTTTCTTTACTAGATTTTTCATTATTATGCAGCTCTTAACTGGCTGGTGCATGCACAAAGCAAGTGTCTGCTTTGGAGAATGTTGATAAAAGAGAAAAATATCATGTAAGATTGAAACATTTCAGCTGAATTTACATGTTTTATGTTTTTTTTCTGCCTCTGGTATATTCTGATATTTTCACACAGCTCCACATAAATGTCCTTATGATATTTTTGACTCCTAACTCATTTAGTTTTGCCATAACTATTGAGTGCTTTAACCCTTTAACTTCCACACCAAGAAAAAATAGAATGAATAAATAATTTTTTGCATTTTTTTCTTTATTCAGGCCTATAAGAGTTGTGATGTAATGTAAATTATTCATATAGCAATTATAATATTAATTTTAAGGTAATAATAATGTAAGAAAATAATGTTACACTTTTTATTTAAATATCATTATATTTTTTAGAATTTTTTAGTTTAGTTAATTTTTTCCCCCAGGTAAATCCAGTGCACACTTCAATGAGATATAGGGATTAAATACGTTCAACCAAAGTATTGACCTGTCAGTTAAAGGATTAAATTTGTGTATATTTAAAAAAAAAAAAAACCATTCCTAGAACATGGCTGAATAGTTAAAGATGCAGCACCAGCAGGAGGAATGAGCACAGTGTACACCTGATTGATCAGTCAAAGCATTTTATTCAAAATAATAATAATATTAATAATAACAATAACAAAGAAGAAAAAAGAAAACAATTCGTTAAATATATGAAGTAAGGAAGGCAAGAAAACTGTAACAAACATTTTAAAATCCCAAAATAATGTAGTAATATGATGTCTGCAGAAAAATAAAAAGGTACAAAAAAAGTAACAGTTTTTAAAACATTCCTCCGTCTGCTTTTTAAAAAAATTGAGCCATTTTTGGTTTAACAGTTACTGTTAAAAATCAAGTGATCAAGTGTCCAGTGGGACAGAGTCACAGGATTATTATAGAAACAAATTTGTCAGTAATGTAAATGGGAACAAGGGAAAAAATAAGAGTTACTAAGCAAGGCAAGTTGTTTCTGGCTGAATGTGATTAGCAACCAGTGCAGGCAGCAAACGCGCAGATCTCACAGACATCCATAGGAACCGCAGCTGAAATAAAGACAAGAAACAGATGCTGCTGAATCCACAGTATTTCAGCATTCATTACCTGACATGTGCTGTTAAAACTCATTTATAATCATCTGCTCTCACCTAATCTGACCAGGGATGCAGACCCTCCTCTCTGCTTACAGAGAGGCAGCAGCTCCTGTGGAAGCATGGGTTCAGCACAGAAAGACAAGGAGCTCGCCCTGAGTCGTGGGCTTTGTTGTCCGGTCACGACTCTGCTCTCAGCCAGCTCCTGAAGCCTCTTGACGGCCTCCAGGGAGAAAGACAATCCATTTTCCTGGTGGAAGAAGGATATTGTTGTCAGTCAAAGCTCATTCTTTAAATTTAGGCAGTAAAATGTGAAGACTCTTTGATCAGGCTGGATCAGTTGGAGTGAGGTTTAAAATCAGAAAGATATGATATGGTTGTGCATGATTTTTATTTCTGCAGTGGAAGCCAAATGATTGTCAAATAATCTAATGAGCAGGACATGTCATTATCCAGCATGGTACATGCAAAACTCTTAAAGAGAAGCACTTACTTCAACTTGCACAGCTTCACAGGTCAAGCCAAGAGCCAGGAGGAGGAGAGTAACGGTGGCGAGTGTGGCCTTCATGGTAACAGCTGGCAGCAGTTTGTTTTGCAGTCTGTTTGTCTCTTGTTGTGGCTGCTCTAAGCAGATATTCAGCTCAGTGTGTGTCTGCTTTCCCTCCTTCCCCAGGCCTCCTTTTAAACGTACAAACTCTGCAGAGTGGCTGTCACGTGACCAGAACTTCTGCAAACGAGAGCAAAGTTGTTCTCATGGGTTAATGAGTAGTGATATGTTTTTACAAGGTTGTAAAGAGGAATTCATAAATCCCACATTGACCTCATCTTCTGTCTGATTGCTTTTATGGATGCGTGGCTCACACTGGTCTGCGGCGCCTTGAGCTGATCTCACCTGTGGTGGGTTAAAGAGTCACCAGGATGACACTGATGACAACTAAACCCATTGTTACACACCTCCACGATACACTTTGCACAAAGATTTGTTCAAAACAACAAAACAAACCTAAAATAAAAAGGCATTTCTGTTAATCACAGAAAAATGCAGCTGATTTTGCTGAAAGCAAAGCCTCATGGATAAAATTACACAAGATTTAACATAACAATGCTAAAGTAGACACTAAAATTCATATGCAAATGTTATTCTGGCACTTGTCTGATGCCCATAAAGCTCTCATTAGCCTTTTGTGCACAAAACACAGCTTCCTGCATGAATTGACTTTTCTTCCCCCTAGTGCAGACAAATGCATCGATCAATTGATTTTTTTCAGTCATTGTTATTTGCCAGATCAGAATTAATTATGACTAAAAATATAAATTAGGCCTGTCTGACAACAGAGTGTGCAGCAGTGCAGCTGTGAAAGCTTTCAGAAAATGAAAACGGGGTTAAACTGGACCTAAAGGGAGCTTGTAATTTACATAATTGCTCCAAAAAAACAACAAATATCCATCTATACGTTTCGCTTTAGGGGACGAATTTGCCCTTTATTGTGATCAGCAGCACTTCAGCCCAGACTTGTGACCTTCCAGTAGCAGATCATCTGTTTCAAGGACAGCAGGGGTTGCAAAAAAAAAAGAAAAATAAATCAGTTGATTTTTCTTTGGTGTGGCACCAAGTTGGCAACCGCACGCACAACATTATTAGGAACTGGCATGCCGGTGACACATCTGGGAGGTTTAATGAGCTCATAAAGCCCAATTTTCCACGCAGACCATGAAAGACTCATTGGTTTATTCATCAGATTGGAAGTAGCAAAGTGCATCATCACCGCATTGTTGGAGTAAGGAATATAAACCCAAAAAGACAGTCTAATGTTGAAGAATGTTACTGGTGCAGAGTTGAAATGTGCCTCGTGGACCAGTAAAAGTAGAGTAAAGATGTTGCACACTCAAAACAGACCATAATGCATTTCCATCTGAGACAATGAAGCAGCCTAGTGCTTACAGCAGCTCTGCAGCTTCCTGAGCCTCAGATATAAAGTGACCTAGTCCTGTCACCATCTTTGTCTGAGTAGCAGGACTTGAAAAAATGTAAACTGGAAGAAAATTCAGTTAAGAATAAACATAAAGATGTCAAAGAGCACGACACATTTCAACTGTTGTAATTTAATTTGCGTAAATATTTGCACACATAAGACTCTAAAAGCAAAGTGGGTGATATCACTTCATTGTTTTAGAATGTTGACGTTTGTGATGCAGCTGCACTACATGCTTCTGTGAGTAATAGATTATCATGAAGGGGTGCAACAGGAAATCACAAATATGTGTCAGTGTTATGGAGACATATGATGATTACGTTCTGTCAATCAAAACCAGTTCAGTATGTGATTATTATGAATATATGACACATAATTGAAAACTTTGTGCATAATTATGAATTTTACTTCAATGAATTTGTGTTTTGAAATGCATAAACCACTCCCCCCTACCCTTAATATAGTGACTACTAGGGGAGTTAATGTTATCCCACACAAACACTGCCTTGTTGTTACCGGTAATTTGGCTCTTGTTCCTTTTTTCTTTTGGATGCTTTATTTTTTTATACTTTAGGAAACATTTTTATCCAACATAACATAAGATAACATAAGACTTTCTATTTTGAACATGTTTTCTTCTTATAATCTGAATCTGGGTTGCAGGGGCAGCATCCCTGAGTACGGCCACCTCCACCAGCTCCTCCAGTGGGACTCCAAGGTGTTCCAAGACCAGCCTGGAGGTGCGCTTCCTCCAGCGTGAACACATCTGTCAACAAATCATAATCTAGTTATTCTCACTAGATCAAGTGATTGTTTGAACAAACAAGGTTTAGATATTCTTTTTTTTTTTTAAGTTTTCAATATATTTTCTTCATTCAGGGTGTAGTTTAGTTTATCAGTCACTATTTTGATTTGGTCTACATGCTAAAATGATTGACATGTTCTTGGAAAAGATCCATATTTGCTTAAAAATTAACATGAATGACACAAACAAGACCTGTTAAAGAATAAACCAAAAGGCATCCATTGAAGGATTTTCTCTAAGAGGATACAACTTGTATGTTGATGATCAAAACAATAAATGTGTGTATGTTTGTGTGTGTGTATGTATAAAACAAAATGTTGTAGCTTGATGATGTTTTAGGGAATATCTATGCAGAAATGTAGGGACTTCAGCTCTGACACAGACACATCATCTGTGACCGGACTGACTTTTACGTCACCTTTACGACGTCTCATCTTTTAATTTATCGTCACTGCCACTGACAGCACCGTTTCATCATCCACATCCTCAAACTTTATAGGAAATGTGTCCATCACTGCTGTGCATGTGCGCAATGCTGATGTCATTCATAGTTTTGGCTCTTTTAATGTGCAAATATTATTAAAGGTTAGGAGCACCATTCTCACGCTGTCCTTCACCTGCTAACCATGTTTATTTCCCCCTTCTTCATTCAGGTTCATGCTTTAGGAAACAATAACACTCGATTAACAATGTGCTTGAATATTCTGATGACTATTTTAGATTGTGAATGTCATTGACATTTATGCTTTATTAAGTCCAAGGCTCATTTTATGGAGGATATCTTACGCTGTGGCCAGAATGACATTAGTTATAACAGACATGGAGATAATATTACCTTTGATAGACAAATCAAAAATACTTTATTGCTAATCCCAGAAGGAAATTTGATGTTTATTATGCTTTTCACAAAGCACAATGCATATGTTGACCCAGCTCATCAAAGATGCTGTAGTTTTTGAATAAAGGCTGAGTCACTTTTGAGACCGTCGCTGAGCGTGTAAAGGGATAGGCTTTAACTTTCCCTCAGATAAGCACTGATTACAGATGAAAACACACAACACACCTTCCATTATTAGTCATCAGAAGTTGCACTGTGTGCTATGCAGACTGGTGGGAGTGTTATATAAAGGCGTAGATTGTTTTGTTAATCAATAATCGATCAGTTTCGAAACCAGACCAGGAGGTTTGCTCAGAGGAAATGTGTGGGCAGAGCAGACGTGACATACTGCATATTATGGAGGCTGTAAATAATTTAAATGTATTGAAATATTAAAAACATTTTCATGGTTTGATGAGATGTGAGTTTGAGCACAGAGGAGATGGCGTGACCTTACGTCCTGGACTGACTTATAGTGACTTTTATTTTAGATTCAAAGGTTTGAGCCACAAATTATACAGTAACTGGTGTCTGTTTACTGTTTGTAGACATTAACTAATGGAGCAACCTTTTATTCTGCCGTTTTATGTAACTTCTTGTTTTAAAACCTTTGCTCTCAAACACACCTGTGCTGAACCGGAAGCCTTTTGACTCATAGCACTGCTATAAGAGATAGTTTCATTCATTAAGGGTTTATAAAACTGATGAGAATAATCTAAAATGTATTATTACCGGATGTTTATACTGTAGAAAAATCTTTGTTAATTTAATTCAGACAAAGTGTTGCTCCATCTGTGGTTGTATCACTCAAGCTGAACACATTTTTTTCTTTTCTATTCTCTTTATGATCATCTCTATTTTGTTGTAGATCTGTAGATGTGTGACAGTAGTTTCTATTTACAGCTGCTAGATTAAAAGAGCAATTAGAACTATGATTATTACCCTAATAAAAACAAAACAAAAACTTAACATGTTATTCACATGTAAGTTCATGTGGGAAAAACATGTGACCACACGAAAATTGAAAGTGCTCCAAAATGAGACATGAGAAATGGGCAGAACATGTGTTTGATATGTTTTTCACAGATGTCACATGGTATAATTTCACGTGATTTTTCAGTAAGGGTGTGTGGGCTGCATGGTGCAGTTGATAGCACTGTTGCCTCACAGCTTGCAGGTTTGATTCCTCTCTATTTGGTGTTTTTTGCATATTCTCACCAGGCATGCATGGGTTTCTTTCAGGCACGGATTTGGATCAAAATCATACATGTTAGTTTAACTGGCCTCTCTAAATTGTCCAGGTGTGTTATAAGTCTTGCTCGTCTCTATGTGGCCCTGTGATGGACTGGTGACCTAGCTGTCTAGGGTGTCCCCCACCTCTCACAAGGGATGGGGCCGATCCGATCCCAACTTAATTCACGGATTGGACATTTCCGATCCACCCTGGAGAAATTTCCGATCCCGAGCCGTCTGCTGAAATGATGAAGACAAGTGATCCTGGGCTAGGTGACGTGTCTGTGCTCCAGTGAGACACAGACAGATATGAAACGCCTCCTTTCAGGACACCCGCTGCAGTTTGCAGGTAGCAGCAGGTTAGCATCGAGCAGCGGTGAACTTTTCCACACAACATGTCCGCGGTGTGGAAATATTTAACGGTCGAAACGCCGCAAAGCAAGACAGCAACGTGCAATGTTTGAAAAGCCGCTGTTCCAAGGAAACGACGACATTCAGTTCAGCGACCTCCGACGTAATCTCAGCCGTCACCGTTTTAAAACTCCAGCTAGCCGAGGAGAACAGTACTGACCATCAAAACAATGAAAAGCACGCTCCTCCAAGCTGTCTAGGTGATTTAGCAGCATCAAAAGTAAACACTGTTGCCACTTTACTGGACGCTCTGTAAAAACACACAGAAGTAGCTTATTTAATGCTATTATAATGCTCTACTCTCTTAAAAACAACTCCACTGTTGTAATTCTTGGTGCTTCACAGCTACTTCTGCCTGTTGCCCTCAGGCCGCAGGTTCAGGACTCTGAGGTGGAAGCGGGCACGCTTCAATATAAGCTTTGTCCCTTCTGCCATTGCTGCTCTTAACAGCTAAGAACATTAATCCTGCTCCTCCTTCTTACCACCTGTGAATGCCCTCGTGTGTTTAACTGTTGGCAATCTGTTGTTTGTACTTATATGTTCTGACAGTGCATGTGGAAACGAATATCCCTTAAAAGGACAATAAAGGTCTATCTTTCTATCTTTATTACTAAACAGACCTGTTGGTCAAAGTCAGACCTAAACAAAGCAAAACTGGTCAAAATAAAACAGAAAATCACTTCACTTCCTCCTCTCTCCTCTCGTAGTGATGTGACGTTCATGAACGAGTCATGTCTTTTGAACGGCTCTTCACTGTGAGCGAGGAGAACCGAGTCTTTGTAAATAATAGTTCATTTTTTTGTATTAACTGTGATGTTTGAGGCCAGGAGGCAATATTCAATCACACTGGCTGAAGCAGAACCGCTCTATTTCAAACAACATCAATGAGCATAGCAACATGAACCCATCAGTTCCATCTGGGAAGCTAATTAGCAATGCACATGTTGGTGTTGCAGCAAAGAGTGTCCCCAAACATAGTTCCACATGACTATGGCTGTGTCCGAATTCAGGGGTAGGATGCTTATGAGGACGCATTTTGAGACCGATGACGTCACAGCGCCGCGACGAGTGCTGTCCGAATTCGAAGGATACTCATCCACGCGTCCTCACTCCACCCCAATTTCGAGGATGGGACTGGTGTATCCTTGCTGGCCAAGGCTATCCCAGGATGCTTTGCGTGCTGGCCGTTGGATTCTACTTCACCCCCCCCCCCCCCAACTTTATTGCATTTACAACACAAGTCCCGTTGGATTCTACTGATTCATCAATTTTGCAGCAGTGGCAGAAAAAACCAGAGAGCAGTACAGTTTTAAATGTCAGTTTCTCAAAAGATTATAAAAAGCTTGTGTTTAGGAATTTTTTGCTTATGTTTATATGAAGTTTAATAATAAAAATCTCCACAAAAGAGGTTGAATGTTTTATTTTTCATGTAATTTAAGACAAAAAATCAATGTAAGCTAGCTTGAATGTTTTAAATGAAAGTTTAGGAAATAAGTCACCATAAAAGTGCTTCTTTAGATCCATTTTATTAGCATTAGCCTGTCTGTCGGCGCTGTCACGGTTGCTAAGTGACTGGACTGAGGGGCGGTGATAAGTTTGAGGCTAGACCGTCTGAATTCAGAGTCGTTTATTTCCTGTCTTAGCGGTCGAGCAAGCACCCAACCTAGGTAGACCAGCAAGTACACATCCTCATAAGCATCCTACCCCTGAATTCAGACACAGCCATGTCTTTTTCAAAATATTGTATAAAACCATCAAAGCGCCAGTTTTGTGAACGGCTCCCTTTAAAGAGCCATAAATCCCATCACTAGTGTATGTGTGCAGGACAGGTCTTCTTGCAGGAAAGGAAAGGGGTACTTGGGGCCACTTGCGTTTATACCTCAGTACAACGTAGTGGAATTTGTCCTCTGCATTTAACCCATCCCTGAGGGAGCAGTGGGCAGCCATTGGCATCCAGGAGGTAGTTGGAGGTTCAGTATTTTGCCCAAGGATACTTCGACACATGGCCGGGCCGGGGTTTGAACCCGCTCTCTCTGACATGGGAGGCGATCTCTCTCGCCAATGCGTCACGGTCGCCTACGATCAATTATGGTCTTTGCAGCAGCATTAGATAAATTTGAGATATTATAGCAAATGGAGCTGGTATCGGAATAGTATCGGTATCGGCAGATATCCAAATCCAGGTATCGGGATCGGATTGGAAGTGAAAAAAACGTGGATCGGTGCATCCCTCGCCTACTGGAGATAGGCACCAGCTCCCTGCGACCCTTACTGGACTTGTACTACATAACAAAACATATGACATACATTTTATAGTTCATTTTGGAATATATAAACAAAGGGGTGACTGATAAGAGTACAGAACTACTGTCCAGATGTGACTCTGTCACCACACTTCTTAAAAGGCCCCCGTCTGTCAAATTGCTAATGATGGGTCTCAGACTTTAGTTTATTAGACTGGAAGAAAAACACCGAAGTCTTTACAACGCAGCCATAAACTGAAATGAAGGATTGGACCATTACTGCAGACCAAAGTGGTGGAAATTTATTAGGAGTGTTAAGTTTATATTCAGCTGATTTATTCCTCTTCAGTAAATCCGCTTTGACGTCATTGTTGTTCGTGTTTGGTCTTCAGCCAACGTTCCCATCACTTTGCTGTCACCCCAAAATACATCAGCTGTACTAGATGCTGATTTAATACAAAAATTATCGGCAATAAGCAATTTGTCAATGAAGAAAGTTGTTGCAACAAAAAGGTTACAGTTGTGTTGCTAAATTAACAGAATTAACACTGTTAAAAAACAAATGGGGATTTGTGTAAATATGCAGTAATAACAGCAGCTTTAATTCAAGGTTTTAATCTTCCATTTATTTGAAGAGAAATTTCAATTACACTGAAAATATTAAAACTCTAAATGTATTGTATTTGTAAAGTATAAAAAACCCAATAAACCAAAGAAACCATTTTATTTTGATTTCTTTTTCTCTTGTTTTGATAAATTACTGACATGATTTAAGTTTGAATTGATACTACAGTAGTTCTATTATAGTGTTTATATATACTAGTATATACTACATAGAGTTGTGTTTATCAGATCATTTATTATCTGTAACTGAATCAATCTGAGCTCAGCTGCAGCTTCATGGCCATCCTGATCAAAGTGAATCACTGCAGTTTGTTTCTGTTGGCGTGTTTGTTTATGCTTCAGTGACCTACATGTGTAAGTGTGAAATGGGTTGGATATAATAAATTATTATTCTCAGAACCAGATGCGGCAGCATCGGGATTCTGGGAAATATTTTGCTTTGGATGAAACAACTCATTCTAATTGTTCAGCCTGTTGTGTTTTATTTCTGCTTTTACTGTTAAAGCGAACATACTAGTTCCTACAACCGCTCAAACTCAACTGTATTCAATTATAAACTAAGATTGTTAGAAATATTTAGAAGTCTGTTGACAATTATCATGAATTTATTGCCTTCTATCAGGTACAAAACTCAGCATTAGAGGATTAATGTGAACCATCCAGCTACAAGTAAACATTATACAGTATTAAACAGCAACATTAAAGAGTTCACCTACCCTCAACAATTTTGAAGTTCTGGCCAACATTGAGAGTAAAAGCTCATCTAAACAACAGCTACTGGATGTTGATCATCTGGATGTTGTGGGTTTGGATTCATTAAAAATGAGGAGGGTGATGTCCCAATTTATGACATAAATAGACTACTGATGTCTTTTTTGATCTGCTGACAAACATCAGGCAACACTCTTTCTATCCATACCAGCAGGGTTTTGATTGGCTAGATCCCTGACCATAACAGTACAGCACAACGACCTACAATCATGCACGTCCACGCTCAGTCAGTGGACTGTTTAGGTTTCATTTTGGTAATATGAAGCGTTTTGCAGCAAATTGAACATTTTGAATCTCAATATCAGGTCCACTTTTTAAAAACATCTGTCCTAGGGCGTTTTCAAATACACACTAAAGTACAATAATTTGTCTTTTGCTGCAAAATGCGTTAAAGCCACCAAAAGACATTTAATTCAACCAAAAAGGGTTTTCTGCTGTCATAACAAGAACAAATGGTCACTTAGCAGACAGATGGACACCCCCTGATAGAAACCCCTTCTAAACATGATTCAGATAGTAATTTTGTTTATCCACTGTTAACTTGTCACACACAAAAAGGAAAATTTGCTGACCTTTCACAGATTGATGACACTGAAGCAGTGCCACCCTCTGAGTTTAGGTCAAGGTAATGACATCAGGTTTAATGTGAGCTCTGATTCAACCATCAGGTCTTTTACATTTTGTGGGAACAAAGCATGCTTTGTGTCATAGATCTGTGTAAACATATTTTCAGTCATGAATCTGTAAATCATCACCTCAAAGCAATGGGTTTGGTCCTTTTGATTAATGCAAGTGTGATGCAGGCCACCTTCAAGGACATCTGTTGAAACGGTTAGCAGAGTCACATCAAACGTGTTTATAAAGATAAGGGAAGCACCATGAAAAACACACGAAGAGATTTCTTTTTTATTTGGTTTTGTGTCAATCTTATTTAAGCAGAGTTTAAATAAAAACGTCTGTTTAAACTTGAACTAAATTCTCTTTTCTATGTAACCTGTTACCTGATGCACATTCATTCATTTATTAATTAAAAATAAAATAAAGTAAGCTTAATTATGGGTTTATTAGAGTTTGTATTAGCTTGTTTTTTTTTTTGGTTATTACAATTAATTTGTCCCTCTGGGTGCAGACTGCCCCCAATTTTCTTGTTTATCATTTTGAGGTGTCCTTGGGGGAAAAAAACTCAATCCACATTGCTCTAATTAGTTTTTCACTTTAGGTCACTTTGAACAAAAGTCTACCAAGACTTTAATCTGACATGAACCTAAAATATTTCAATAAAATATTAAATAATTAAGAAGAAATCAATGAGTCAATGCTAGTTAATGATTATCTAATAATGATGATGATCACTGACTTTTTTTTTGCTAAAAATAAAAACAAAGATTAGTTAAAGGTAAGTTAGAGTCAGTAAACCTTATCAAATGTTAAGCATTAGCAACTAATTAGCAGCTATTTTCAGATTTATTAACTTATTTCATATGTAATTTGATGAAGTATTATCAGATAACGAATCAAAATTAATAAGCTAATTTATTAACTAATTATTTCTAAATTCCTGTGTAACAAATGGGTTTTTGAAGTCCTAATTTTAACATTTTATTTATTGCTAGACTTGACTAATTTTGACAGTTTAATATGCTTTTACTGCAAATAAAAATACATTTACATTTATTCCACTGATTTCACGTTTTTCCTGCAATATGGGGCTCTGTATTATGAGCAAATTGAAAAAAAAAATATTATCAACTACAGGAACAATTCTCAGCTGCACATTACTTGCTGCCTTGATTCAATGTCACAACCTGAACTTACTGTGCCCTCTGTTGGTAACCTAAGATGTTAAAGGCAACAAGTGTTTTAGTGGCTGCTGCATGAAATTAGGTGTAAAACAATCAGAATCAGGGTTTTTTTGCCAAATATTTTGCACACACAAAGAATTTGAGTCCTGTCTCACTTATGCTGATGACTGTCGACTGATAACGTCAGTGTTGTCTACCTATAGGACTTTAAAATACATATTTTTCTTTGTTTTAAATAATTGACAGTTTTATTGAAAGCTTTGTTGTGTTTGTGGTAAAAATGTTGGTGAAGGTTCTCAGTCATCCAGGTCATGGTTATCCAAAAAGGGTTTGACTAAAGGCAATTGGACTTCTTTGGTCCTCTGAAGACGTTTTGCTTCTCATTCGAGGAGCTTTTGTCAATTCGATATATGGCAGAGTTTCAAGGCTTTTTGTTATAAAGCAGTCCAGTTGCCTTTAATCGAACCCTTTTTGGGTTTGTGTTAAAACTTCTGACAAACTCAACTAACTGTGATTTAAAGCGATAATATGCAGTTTTGCTTGTTTTGGGCGCCCTCTGGTGTCCGTTTTAAATCACTGCATTAAAAAGTTACCAGATCGTTTCAGCTTCTAAACGCCTATATCTACCTGTTAAAATGTCTCCTCAGCCTTCATAGCTTTCTACAGGAGCGATTATTTACTCTTTCAAAGAAATCAGCTGTGTTCAAGCAGGGAGAGATTGAAAAAAATCAGGAATCATGAGATAAAAACACTCCAGCGCTAGCATAACAGCTAGCCACATTGGGTTAGCCTAACCCTCGTGAGACACGTGACTTCCTGGACACCGTGACGGCGACAGAGATCTTACAATCGTGGTATTCCGGCTGTAATCACCAGATGGGGCTAAGTGACTTTTCATTAACTCTGTAAAGGGTCATATTAGCACAGACTGGCTCAAGGAAAAGATTAAAAAAAAAGAAAAAGTTGCACATTATCACTTTAAAATAAACTTTGGTGATGTGTTCTTCCACATGCTGGAGAAACTGTGTATAATTTTTACTAATTTACTATGATGTGATAACCAAGTTATTGTGAAGTATTTTAATTAAACATGTATATTTTAAATAATGCAAAATACAAGCCAAGAATACACCCATTGGTAAAGCTTCATGTTTAGGTTGTTCTTTTTTCTTGACAGCCATTACAAATCTCTGTTTTTGATACCAAAATGTGTAAAAAAAAAAAAAAAGGAATGCAAAAGTGTTGCTCGTGAATCTAAAGACCTCATTCACATACAGATGGGTAAAAATACTAATTTTAGGAAAGTTTGATGCATTTTATCCACCCTGCATTATGCACACTGGTTTTATTGCTTGCAGTGTTGCAGTTTATACACACTTTGACATCTTTTAGTCTTTGCCAATCCACTCAGCTTTTTTATAGCAAAACGCTTTGAAACTCTGCCATACAGTAGCATCAATAAGCTCCTGAACACACACAGAGAAACAAATGCTGCTTAATTTAACTTCCCTAAGTTCTGATCAATTTAAGAAAGAAAAAAAATCACCTTGAAGCAACTATGTTAATACAACACTATTCAAATCTACACTAATTTGTCTAAACTGGACATGACATCATTACTGAAACATCAACAAAATGCTGGAATAAAAACATTTTTGATGACAGTTTATTCAATATTGACTTATTGACAACCATAAGTGATGTCAAATACTTTAGGAGTTTTAAGACATTTCAGTTTGTTTAAATGTCAATACTTGTTGCATTTATTTTATTTTTTAATAGACTGCTGGTTGTTACTGTAGAGTGTACTGCACACAGTCTGTTTGTGAAAAGGTTATTTGTTAACCCTTTGAGTTTCTGATGATTTTCAGATGGAGTTCCATAAAAGGACAGATGAGAAGCCGCTTGTCAAATTGCTGTTTAGATTAATTTGGCTAATTGAAATAATAAAATCACCTTTCTCCTAACGATGTTTCATTGACAATTTTCTCTTTTGAAACCACATCATCTGTAGGGAAAATACTGAGAAGACTTGTCTGGAAAATCTATGCAAAAACAGTTTGAGCTGCAGCTGCTTTTTGAATGATTGTTGTGATCAAACTAAATCTTCACAAATTTAACACTAAACTGGTAGAGAAGTGATGGTTGAAGCAGCTTCCATTCACTGCTGGTATATTTTTCAAACCACAACATTCTGGGTACTGTGTTATGAAGGGTTTCAGCTCTATGACATCACATGAAACTTGATGACTGAATGCCTTTGTGTTGATTATTATTATTATGAACAAAAATCTTGAGTCAAACCTTGTTTCCTTAAATATGCTTCCATGCAGTCAAACTTTTGTAGCTTTGATCAGTAGTTCTCCTGACTTCCTTAAAGTATTTTAAAGTTGACTTTAGAGAACTCTGTGTGTCATGTCTCGTATTTAAAAATGTCAAAGTTGTTTAAGAAGCATGCTATTTGCATATTTCTCTTTCTCCAATAAATTTTTATTTAAAGGTTGAAAAATGTTTAAAATAAGTTCAGTTGTTTAAGGTCAAAAGGTAGCAAACATGACTGATCAATCAGAATGTATGTTTAATTTCGGAAGAGATGAAGTCTCATTCTTCTGGACTAATATCAAAAACGACCATTAAAATATTATGAACAAGTAAAATGGTATGGAGTTATATTAATGCCCTTAGCTAATTTCATTTAAACGTAAAAAACAAAAACATTATGACATTTTAAATTTATTAACCAGTTGCAGAAATAAATCAACATTTTTTTCTTTTCAATAAAAGAAAGTGTCCCACTAATTGTACCTAATAATGTTAAAGTTAATACATTTAAAAAATGATTTATGGATCTGTTTTTTGAACATTTATTGTTTTTTATTGGATTTATATTTTCTTAGTTTTTCCCTCAGAGACATAAATGATAAAAACAACATCAGACATACTTCTCATCTTTTAGTAACCTCCACGTCAGATTGTCTTTGGATAAAACCATAACTTTGCATTTTGTTTTAAATCAAAACTAGCTGGTTTCACAGCAAATGCATTGAAACAAAAATCAAAGTTAAGGCAAATAAATATCATTTGTACTTTTTGCATTGAAACCCTCATTGATTCTGTTTTACACAGAGGACAGCTGGAGTTTGTCCATTTGAAATGGACTCTAAATATTGACAGTGGATGTTCTGTTTTGGGGGTGAAGGAAGGTGGTCAATTTTTATTAGAACCTGACACCAGAGGAGTCTAATGTATTATGTATGAAGTAATGTTTCTTAATCGATTTAGCTTCTTTAACCTTTTCTTTGAGCAAGAGAGTACAACAGATCTATTACTCAGCTCAGTGTCAATAAGCATCATCCAGACGGAGGCAGAGATAAAGACGTTTCCTGGAGGCCCCTCACTGATGACGTTTTGTTACAAGTCTGCTCTTATAAAAGTCAATATTATCATTTGAAATAAAAAAAGAACAAAGACCAAAAAGTTAACTTGCTAATCGATCTATAGAAATAGCTTTCCAAATATCCAAGGATAAAACCAAACACCTTTTGTGGTTATTATTTTGTGGTTAATAAGGAGTTATTAATATCTTTTGAGGCAGCTGAGAATAGAAGCAGCTCTAGATGTTTTATGAGTCTGTGATGGCCAGTGCTCTTCTTTATGCTGGGGCAGCAGACTGAAGGTGGAGGAGGCTAAATAAACGGATCCACACGGGCAGGAATCTTATTGGATGGGACTCAGCTCACTGAGAGTGATGTCTGAGAGGACGCTGCTGCTCAAATTAAAAATATTAGACAATAACTTGGCCACTTCATGGCATGCTGGTCAGTTCAGATGCTTGTTTAGTAAAAGGCTCATCCCACAATGCACCACTGAACAACTCAGAATATCATTCTTTTAATCAGACTACAGCTACTCTTTGATTGCTCAACTGATTTATCTTTCTAATCATTTCCTGGAAATTTTCATTATTTACTTAACAGTTTGCCCTGTTTGTTCATTAAAAAATATTGTATTTCAAAAACCAAAGGCAGGGTGAAAGCCTTTACTATTTAACATTTTGACTGAGCATGCATGAAAAGTGACAGAATTTCATCTACATGTGCAGCCTGGTGAAAATCTGTCTATTGTTGTGGCCTTTAATGAGAAGGCCTCTTGACTATAATGTGGAGAGTTGAAATTTGGCCCATTTATAGAGCTGTCATGTGGTGTGAGGTTGTGGTAGGACCCTAGAGCGTACACACACAGCTGGAGGATGGGAGGTAAGTGAAAAACAAGATTTATTAACGGTTGGGTGGATCAGGGGAGACCTGTGCGGTCCGGGAGGGAGGCACGGTTCTGGTTCTGGAGCTGCTCCTGGGAGAAAGAGGGCGATGAGTACAGGGATAGGTCAATGGAACATGCAGGTCTGTGGATTGAATAGAGGTCTTACTGTGAAGCGGAAGGAAGGGCTCAAAAGAAGGGAGTGCCAGTCCTGGGTTAGGAAGAGGGGAGCAGCGGTGGAGAGACGGTTTCTGGAGGGCAAAGACAGTGGGCAGCAGGCTGGCAGGGGAACAGGCAGACCAGGCAGGCATGTGGCAGAGGAAGACTCTGGAGATGACACAGAAGTGGGATGACAGCCAAGAGGAATTGCTGGAGGGTAAAACATAGGTTAAACCAGAACAAAGAGAGTAGAACCTAAGACAGTAGGTCAGTGTTACCACAGAGGTAGTGGAACGATCTGGCATCGTCCCTCTGGAAACCAGGTCCTTTAAAGCTCCACCACTGATTGATTGCAGCTGCAGCTCATCAGGGTAATCAGCCTGTTGCACCCTGCTGATGGGGAGGAAAAGCACCAGAACTGCCTGCAGGAGCCCAGAGCATGACAAGAGCTGGTCAAGGTGCACAGAAATGTCTCTTGGAGCCATGGCGTAAACCCAACAGGAAGTCAGCCATTTGACTCAAAATTCCTTTTTTGGCCTTTTGCACACTTTGTATTTTCAAAGACTCATTCTAGTTCCCCCAATATAATAATGACCCCCCCCTCCCAAAAAAAAAAATACAAAAAAAAAAATAACTACTTATAAATATGGCTGAGATGTGAAAGGTGAAAGGTTGTCTTGTACAAAAAATATTGCAACATCTTTGTTTGGGCTAAATTTAGACAGGTCCATTAAAGTCCAGTGTGTTATTTTGGACTAAAGTTAAACTGTCCAAAGACATTAATCAAAGCCTAATTATCAACATCAACATCAGGGCTAATCAAGAATAATGACTGAAATAGTCCTATGAAGAGCATCTCTGGATGTCAAGTGTTTTGGGGGTTATTGTTAATGAAGCACTTTCTCCAAACTGATCATATTTGTAAATTGTGATTGGAGATGCTTGACGAGTAATCACCTAAAAAACATGAACAGTTTTCATCATCAAAGAAGCATTAGCTTTAAAGGTCCCATATTCTGCACTTTATATCCAATCTAAATCTTTATTTTTACATCTCAATAACTTGTAAAAGCTCTGCACTGGTCAAATTGACCCTTACTAAGTGCAGCTGTTGGCCCCTCATCCAACCTCCTAAACAAAACTTTCCTTTCAAATGGGCGTGGCAGTTGGGAAGTCGAGCTTCTCTGAGCTCCGCCCATCTCTCTTCTTCGCTCATGTTCGCGATACATCGGTGGGTCTTCAGGGGCTCAGATGAAGGGAGTAAAAAAGACTTTTGTGCTTGTTGATGCAACCATCTATGAAGCAGCTTCGCTCGTAGCTTCGCCATGAACGTTTGTGAGTATCTGTGGTTTTTAAAGGGTGGGGGTGAGCTCAGGTAGCCAAAGGTGCTTGTGTCTCTGTCCTCTAGAGAGGAGTGGTCTTTTTCCTTCTTGACGTCAGCAGGAGAAAGGTTTTGAAACCACCGGTTTTAGCATTAGCTCAAAACACATTTCTCAAAAATAAGAAAAAGGTAGTGAAAATTGTGAAAATATTTTCTCATTTTTGGGTCTCATTCACAATCTTTGGGCCTGATATGACTGTTATAAGAACTTTAGAATTTTGCATAGTATGGGACCTTTAATTTCCAGAGACAGCATCTGATCTGAACCAAATATCTTTTTTTTCATTATGATGTTAACAAAAAGTCACACTGAATCCCTGTCAAAGCCCCAGTAAGTGATGTACAATAGAACCTTCCAAAATGTCCAAAGATTGTACCCATATTTATTATATGTTTTCTAATTCAAATATGTTTTCCTGCCAACAGCGCCACCTGTTGCCTTGGTGATGCTCAAGACCCTGAAAAGCTACACTGACTGGAGTAAAACCAAGATATGAAACATTCATTTCTGCTTTTATATTTGTTATGGAACATTGTAAGCAAGCAATTCCCACTAATAAAGTATATTTAAATCTGAAGGTGTTACAACAATAATATGTATATTTATCCATCCCTTAGTGTTCAGTTTGGGTAAACTGTCATCTCTTACTGCTAGTTACTGCTTAAAGCTGAGGAACTGTTGATACATGAAGATATAATTTGAGTAGTAGCATTACAGATGTGAAAAAAACAACTAAAAATGTTTTTTTGAAAGCTGTCCAAAGCACTTTACTACGGTATGTCTTTAGACGCTCATCTGTGTGTCCTCTGAACTGTTAAAAGCACATCAAATAAAAACTAAATCCCTTTACTGCTAAAGATCACTTCATGTCACAGATTTTACACACATTTTCTGCACACTCTCATAGCTTTTTGTTGAAGGATTTCCCCGCCTCTCACCCCTTGACAGCTGAAGTTCGGCACCAGCCCTCTGTGGAGGACTAGGCGGTTTCAGAAAATGGACGGATGGAAGGATATCAAAGGATTTTGCAAAGTTTTTTTTTTAAACAAACTGGGAAAAGTTAGCAAACCATGCTTTTGGTTTATATTTGCAGAATTTTATGAGCCTGAGCTGTAAGGATCAATGTCACAAGAAGCCCAGAAGGTTGCTGGTTCTGCATCCCTTTTTATTCCAGGCAAATATCCAGCGCAGCAAATGAGCTCTGAATCAAATTAGTTTAAAACTTCCTGGCATCACAAATCATGAACACAAACCACAAACAACAACAAAAATACTTCACAAAATCACACAATCAGTACAGTCGAACTATATAATTACACTACAGTCAAAGAGTGTAATTACTATATTGGCGCTTGAAGGATTTGTAGTGAAATTAGTGGAATGTTTAATTTATTTAAAGACTCAATGTGCCATTAGTATTTTTTGGTTTGGATTTAATTGTAGGTAAAGTGTGAAAATACAGTTCTCTCTATTCTGTAATTAAGAGCTGCCAGCAGGTCAATTATAGCTTGTCTCAGTTTGAACTAAGGAATCCTCTGTTCTTTCTATAGTTCTCATAACAAAAGGCCCTCAGAGCTAAACGACACCAGAAACCAACATGGGCTCAGCTGACAGCTCCCGTCCTTTACTCTGTTCTCCATCAACATCAGCATCCCTGTATGGGGAATAAAAACCATGACTGAATTGATCTGGGTTAAATATGTCCTGATTCAACAACTGTTTTTCTTCTCTTTCACTAATCTTTTTATCTTTCTCACACTTCATTGATTAAAACCTGAAAGATGCTCAGTGTCAGTAATTATACAAAACTCTTAATTTTAACGAAGGCGCTGTCATCTTATATTTATGTGCTTTATGACGGGATAAACTGAATAAATCTGGAATTATAAGGAGAAAATGGTGAAAACTAAAGCGATTTAGAATAAAATGGACATTGATTCCCAGAAACTAAGATAAAATCTAACATCATTTACAGCAGCTATCCAAAGCTGAACCTAATATACCTCTGTTGCATCAGTTAGATGACATTTTTTTTATAATAATAAAGCTCCTTGGTAACATTTGAATGAACACAAGGATGAGCAGACAACCATCTGATTTAAGGTATGACTAAAAGGTCATTTTATTTCTTTGTCACATGTAGCACTCGTTTAGAGGTTCTAACAGTCTGTAATGATCTTTATTGGGAATAAAAGGACAGATTGGACCAGATCAGATTTTAAATTTGAATGGGAGCCTAGGCACAAGGCACTGCATATGATGGGAAAGGGGCATGGTGGAGAACAATCACCGAAGCAGTCGCGTTGTTGCACATAGCCAAAGACATGGTATCCATATATATGCAATCTTATATGTGTTTAATGGTGCATTTCATTAACAATGCATGGGATTTGCGGAGTGTTTCCCTCCAAACGTCATACTTTCCCGAGGAAATCGGAAAAAATCGTAAATTGAATAAAAAAAATTTTAATCCGAGATTTTATTTATAGGCCATACCACCCAGCACTAGTTACACACAGTTCTAAATTTAGATGCAAGTAAAATTTCCACCTTCTGTAAAATCTGTTAAGAAAGGCAAAACTTCAGGACACTTTCATGTCTATTATTTCTTAAAGCCTTGATACAGTTTGAGTTAGATATTCAGCTCTTGTGAATTTGGGATAGTTTAGAAATATGTCATAAAGATCAAAAATGCTTTTAAATTGAGTTTTTTATTGACCTTCACAGCAGCTGGGCAGATTATTGCCAGCTTTGGTTTGATAAATGTAGAGAGCATCAACATCTTCTGAATGTTTTTTGACATGTCATGCTTTCAGACTCTCCACATTTGGAATAAGTCATTTTAGGAACCAGTCTTTTAAAGTACTCGTCTTTACCACCTTGTACCAGTGCATATTTCTGCATCGTGATGTTGGAAACATCATTCAATACAAACAAACCATAATACTGAAGTGAGAGAGGGTTAGACACCAAATACCAAAGTATAACACTTGCTTTAAAGGTCTATTTAATTACTACGTTTTTATTGTTTTTTGTACTTCTGTTCAACTGGAAGTTTTTAACAATTGCTTGATGGACATAGAATTGAAAATTTACATTTTTTCCCAGTTTAAAAGCCTTTTAGATCTTATCACACAGCAAATCTAAATGTCAGCATGCATATTTAAATGGGATGAGACAACTTAAAAGCTGCTGGGATAATTTTTCATCTAAAATGATAATTTGACTTTGAAGCAGCCTTTAAGAAGCTGAGTAACATGCTCCAACAGATTATATCTTAAATACACACAAACAATAATCAGTTATCTCAATAGATTTGGTCAAATAAAAACTTTCTGATTACATGTTTATCATGTGTTTTGTAGTTACACAGTCCGACCAATAGGGGGTGCTCCATCACACTTGTAATCTCGACTGAAGAGTTTTTTGATAGCTTCTTTTTCAAAGAAATAATCAACTCAAGATAATTCATTTGGATCTTGGTGATGAGGTCACATTTTTAAGGTGGAGTCTGTGATTTTCTTTAGATTTAATCCTCTTCTTCCGCCTGTAAAGCATTACAAATTACTGGAGTCAGTTTAGAATATGAGATCATCAGCACACTGTTTTTTTTTTCAAGAAATTTGAACCAATGTGTGATCCCAGGATTTTCTCTCCTACTCTCTGGCTCCCTCTCTCCATCTCTTTGAGGGGGGACGCAGCTGCGCCTCTCCTCTCCTCTCCTCCTCTTCCTCTGGAGCCCTCTGTGTGATTCTCCTCTCTAGAACGAAATGCATGAGCCAACTTTTACATTCGGCTGTTATTTCCCTCATCTGCTCCTTTTGTCACCTCCTCTACGACCATGAGTGCACAGGGTGAGCAGTTAGAGCAGCGACCTGCAGACCAGCAGCACCAAGGTGAGGATGAGCTCATTTACTTTTTAGTGTTTTCTAATAGACGCGGTTTTTACAGAGCTGGGAATCTCTGCTTTTAGACGGATGTGTATCTGCAGTCCCTCAAATGACAAAAATCAGTCTTGAAACCCATTTTGTTTAATGAAAAAATAAACAAACAAATAAATAAATAAATAAATAAATAAATAAATAAATAAATAAATAAGACAAAAGCTGGCATTCGAAATAAAAAAAATTGTGAAGGGCAAATAATTTACCATGAAATACAAGATTTACTTTTAATAATTTTTTTTTTTAATAAATGAAGCTCAATTCAACATTTCTTTTTAGCAAACAATTTCTTGACGTCGTGGCATAATTAACCTTTCAGAGAAAGCCATTAGCATATATCATTTCCATGTTTGTAATGGCAATTATCCTGAACCACCACGGTAGATGAGAATGATCTGAACCCCATTATAGAAGCACTATTCTCTAACCCACAAGAGAATCTGACACTTCAATGTCTGATTATGTGCTTACAGATTCTTCTTCACCGTGATCAATAAGTATTTGATATTAGGAGTATTTGAAATTTTGAATTGGAAAATCATTTTAGTGAAATCAATACTTGTATATATTTTTTCTTTGCCATATATATATTTTAAATAGTTAAAAGGGACTAACTATAATTTTGCTTTTCTGCTCGTTATTCCTCTGTTTTACCAATACAAGAAGTTTGGTCATTCAGGTGGAAATAGCTAAATTAAATATGAAAAAATTGCATTAAGACGGACAAAATTGTATTAATACGTATGGTAATGGAGAATTCAACAAAATCTTTTTAGGTTTTTTAGTTAAAGGCATACTTTGCAACTTTTTCATATTTTAAAATATTTTCCTTGAGCCAGTCTGTGCTAATATGACCCTTACAGGGTTAATAAAAACGCACTCAGCCCCATCTGCTGCTTGGATCCAGAATACCACGTTTGCAACTTCTGAGTCTCCGGTCCGGTGCCTCGATGTCTCACAAAACCACATATCTCGCGAGGCTTATTTTAACCAATGTGGCTAGCTGTTATGCTTGCACCAGAATATGTTTTGCACGATTCCTGCTTTTTTTAATCTCGTCCTGCTTGAACATAACCGTCCTGCTTGAAAATAACCGCTCCTGTAGAAAGCAGTGAAGACTGAGGAGACATTTCAACAGTTAGATGTTTCTGAACAGAAACAATGGTGCCAACGTTTTTACGGCAGTGATTTAAAACGGACACTAGGGGGTGCTAAAACAAGCAAAACTGCATAGTATGCCTTTAATTGAAGCTACAGCAAGTTGTTGTTTTTTCATAGCTTTGATCTAATAACATGCAAAAAAAATGAATGAATGAATGAATGGTTTACAAAAGTCTAATCAAATAAAGGGAAAAGTTAAACTGACCATAAATAAACCCTTCAGAGCTGTTAATGTGAGCGCTGTTTGTTTCTTCTTTTACCGTAGGCCCCTGGAGTTGAACAAACCCCTACAACGCAGGATGTGTTGACGTCTCCCATCAGTCTTCCTGCTTTTTCCACCATAATGGAGCTTTCTCTTTATGGTTCACCTTTTTCTGCTCCACTCTACAACGCTAGCATGCTATTAAATGCCTCAGCGATTAACAGCAGTGAGCAGTTTACTGAAATCAACCTGTTTGAAATCCTTGGTCCAAAACGATCTCCCTTTTTCTTCCCCGTGACCACAGTTTATCTTTTCATCTTTCTCACCGGCTTGTCAGGTAATCTGCTCACCTGTGCGGTGATAGCAAAGCACAAGAAGATGAGAAACCCCACCAACTTTTACCTGGTGAGCCTGGCCGTGTCGGACCTCCTCGTGCTTATGTTTGGGATGCCCTTAGAGATTTACGACCTGTGGGAGAACTACCCCTTCCCTTTGGGAGAAGGTGGTTGCTACTTCAAGACCTTTCTGTTTGAGACGGTCTGCTTTGCCTCGATCCTCAATGTCACTGCTCTGAGCATGGAGAGGTACGTCGCTGTGGTGCATCCACTCAAAACGCGATACCTGTCCACCAACCAGCATGCCAAGCGTGTCATCACAGTGGTGTGGGTGGCGTCGATGATCTGCGCGATCCCCAACACCTCACTGCATGGCATCTTCTACTTGCCTGAGAAACTGGAGGAGTCAGCCATATGTACTGTGATCAAGCCCCTGTGGATCTATAACTTAGTGATGCAAATCACAACTGTGTGTTTCTATTTTGTGCCCATGATGATCATCAGCATGCTGTACTTGGTGATGGGCATCCATTTAGGGAGAGAAAGGCGGCATGGCAGGAAGAACCTGGGGAAGAACTGCAGCAACACCAGAAGGAAGATCAGTGCTGAGAACGGGCGTCGGAGACAGGTCATCAAGATGCTCTGTGAGTACATCAGATAGAGGATTATTAGAATTGTCTGATTGCTCATTCTGATCTCCTACAATTATCCAGCTCCACAGTAACACCTTTCTTTAATTTCTCTCTAGCCAAATTCAGGAGCTTCGTTTCAGAGCATTTTATTTTTTTATTCCTCATACAGAATTCCACAAGAAGTCAATCTAAAAGCCAATTTTTGGAACATGTTTTTTTTTTACTGTATGTCACAGATTTCCAATATCAGTAACACAAGTAGAGCGCTTCTCTGTGAGTTTCACTGCACATCCTGGTCTCCGTGCTTGTGTCAGAGATTTTCTTATGAGTGAAAAGAAGCTCGTATCACGTATTTTCACAACTTGTTACTTCACTGATCAAGCTTCAGAAATGAAAGTGTGAATGAAATATTAACAAAATAAACATCAGTTTATACCTTTCATATTATCTTTTATACAGTATGTATAATTTTGTGACTTTACTTGTGTGTAGTATGTAAGTAAAATCTATTTATAGAGCACCTTTCACAGATATAAAATACATCACAAAGCACTGTAAAATCAGGTCAAGACAATATTAATGAGATAAAATGTATAAAAAAACAAATGCGTATACAATATTAGATGTATACAAATTCACTGAGATGTGAACTAGATGTTGCCCCAACCAATTTAGAAGGCAAGTAGAGGTTTCTCTGTGATGATATTTTAAAATAACTGAGTTAAAGTAGAATTTTATAGTCACTAATGTATGGGCAGAAACTTGTGTCATCAGAAACTGAATTTGAATTAGTTATATTTGAATTTGTATTGCTCGGATTGAATCTGAATTGTTCAACTTGAATAAATGCTTTGAAAAAATGAATCTGAATTACTAATTTGAAATTCAATTTATTTGTTTGGAAAAGACTTTCACTAAATTGAAACTGAATTTAATGTTTTGAAACTGACTTCATTTGCTTTGAAACTGCATTTAATTCAAGTGAAAATTCAGTTTCAATAGTTTCTGTTTCAGTTCCCACCGTTCAGATTCAGTTTTACAATTCAATTTCAAAACTTAAATTCACTTTTCTGTGCCACACATCCGGGTCCTGAGAAAACTCCAGCTCAATCGAGTGCAGATAGACCGATCAGCGTATAAACAACTGCGTCCTCCTGACCGATCGCCCCAGCTCCACAGTGTAATCTCTCTGTCAGAGCAATGAAGCTTCAGGGCGTTTATTAAATCATAACTCACTAAATACTAAACTGATTTTCACGCTGTTT
>SSNR01000005.1:5139632-5222968 GCA_006937965.1 Callopanchax toddi
AAAAAAAAAAAAAAAAAACCGCGTGAAAATCAGTTTAGTATTCTGTCTGCACTCGATTGAGCTGGAGTTTTCTCAGGACCCGGATGTGTGGCACAGAAAAGTGAATTTAAGTTTTGAAATTGAATTGTAAAACTGAATCTGAACGGTGGGAACTGAAACAGAAACTACTGAAACTGAATTTTCACTTGAATTAAATGCAGTTTCAAAGCAAATGAAATCAGTTTCAAAACATTAAATTCAGTTTCAATTTAGTGAAAGTCTTTTCCAAACAAATAAATTGAATTTCAAATTAGTAATTCAGATTCATTTTTTCAAAGCATTTATTCAAGTTGAACAATTCAGATTCAATCCGAGCAATACAAATTCAAATATAACTAATTCAAATTCAGTTTCTGATGACACAAGTTTCTGCCCATACTAATGTACAGACAAATTAAAACAGCATCACTAAATATAAAGTAACAGTTATGTTTAACTTTTGACAAGTTTTTCAGTTATTAAAGAATATTAACAAAGTGACTTGTTGAATATTTTGAAACACAATCCCAAACTACAGGATACTTTTTCACAACTTTTCAAGACATTTGCAAACGGAGTTCTACAAATGGGAAATTATGTTAATTCAAACACAAAGTTTAACTTAAAAAAAGTAAAAAGATCAGAAAATTACATTTTCAGGTGAGGTGTTTCAATGCAACAACACAAATGATGGTGCAACAACTAAAGACCTAATGTTCTAATTTTCTTCATCTACACCTTCTTCTTGATGACGTTTCAGGTTTATTTCATACCCTTTGGCACTGAGCTTCTTCTCCATTTTCTAGGTACAAAAACGTTATTCTCCAGAGTACAAATGCAACACTTTCTGTTTTTCAGCAGTCTTTTAGTTTACTTTAGTTTTTTGTTGTATTTGGTGGATATAAACCAGTGGATCTCAATGATTTTCTCAGTCCTCCCCCACAAGCATAAGTGTTCCTCACGTCCCCCTGTGCATGAATGTTCCTCTTTCCCCACACCCCACCCTACCCTTGGATCCACTGCTACCACTGAAAGTGAATACTGACGGATCCACATCCGATTCGCCGTATTTCCAGGTCGTTTTCTGCCGACTAACGTGACAAGCCTCTCCATCTCCCCTCACTGTCCTGGGTTGACATTCAAACATGAAGATGACAAAGCTTTATGCATTTCTGTTTCATCCTTTTTATTCCAAACAAGCCTCCAAGTTATACATTTCTGGTCAAAAATATTGATCTTGGAGAGCATCTTTTATGATGCACATTGCAGCATAAACTCATTTACGCATTCTAATCGTTATTAAAGAGCTTTTTATGCATAGATTTCTGTTCTTTGTCATTTTCTTTAGTCATTTTTCTCTTTCATTGAGCTGGATACAATTATTTTGATAACCTATTTGTAAAGAAAGCAAATATGGATAGGACAATTAGTTACTCTCACTATCACTCAGGGTGATCTGCAAATACAAATGAGGAATGTGTTTTTTAAGAACAAAAAATTGGTTTTGAAAATTAATTTTGAGAATGAGAAACACTGAAGAGGGAAACAGGAACATTTATAGGGGAAGAAATGATTCCAGAAGTGCATTTCAAAAGAGAAGGAGTGTGAGCCAACATGCTGTGATGGGAAATCTGTTATTAAAATAAAGGCTGATCAGAAGAAACGCTCCAGCCCAGTAGGTGGTAATCAATCAAAGGCTTGTCTCCTAACCGATTTTCAACAAGGGAAATAAAAACAAGCTAAAAGCTGAAGTTTCAGCTCCATCTTAAAAAAACAAAACAACAAAAAACAAAAAATGACCACCAACAAAGATTATATGATATTATATAAAAATTACACGCCACAAGTGATGTAATTTCTCTCTTTCTTCCTGGTTACCAGGGTGACGAGAACACCTGCAGGTCTTGATAATTACACCACTCCCTAATGTGGTTACATTTTCTACATGCAATTCATTCTTATGATGGAAAAAATAAGTTAGGACTACTGTATTTTTCTGCCCTGTGACGGACTGGTGACCTGTCCAGGGTGTCCCCCAGCTCTCGCCCCGTAACACTGGAGATGGACAACCAGCTCCCCGTCACCCCTATGGATGAAGTGGTTCAAAAGATGGATTAAATTAAATGATAAGCATCATAAATAAACTAAATCTAGGATGTTAAATTGATCAAACTTGCAGAACTTTTAATTTTAGTGTAGATTGAATTCTTTCCAAACACATCAGATTAGGTGGTCAGCTCTGCAAAAATGTTCAAATAGATGCATTTGTAGTGCAAAGCAAATTACTTATCTGCTTTAGTTTTAATGATGACTGTAAAAGAAAAAGGTCATAGCTCTGTCAAAATGCTTAATGTAAAAGGAGAATGTCATGAATGCTGTAGCTGGTAACAGAGAAACCACGTTTTAAATGTCAGCTATAGTGTTCTCAGGTATCTGGTCAAGCAGCATCTCCACAGTGTCTTTGATGCCATATGTCCTCCATGATAAAGAGCCAGATTTAGACTGCATCTGCTCCACCTCCATCAGTAGGAGGACTGTGCACACACAACCAGCAGAGAAACACAAGAGTGCTCTAAATAGCAAAGACTTCTGAGGCTCCTCAAAGAGACACAATTAGATAGGATTTATTATGAAACCAGACAGACCTTTATGACTTATTATTTAAGACATTCTCTTTATTTTAGGGCTGATAAAATGTGTCAAGGAGACTCAACCAAGCACAGTTTTTAATAAGTTTCTGGAACAATGATAGCTAAAGTGTAAGGAGGAGTGAGGCAGGTGGACCCAAGGTGCAGGTGGGAGATGGAGGAGCAGGATAAACTTAAAGGTATTTATTAAACTAAACTTGGCTTGAAACTAAACAGGGCAGCAGGCTTGGCATGAAACAGAACAGCAGCAAAGCAAAGCAGACAATCCAACAACAAGACAGAACACACGAGGGCATAAATACATGAAGGAGCAAATCAAGATAGCGAGGCACAGCTGTGGGGAATTAACTAAGGCAGACAGGGCAGGACATGAACATGAAGCAAAACACAAACATAAAACGAAACCATGAGCACCGAAAACTAAACAGACATGAACATGAGCAGGGAAAAACAGGGGGCATGAATAAAAGACTAAACCTGGGTAAACAATACATACAGCAGACTAAAGACTCAGGGCAGGACAGGAACACAGGGGCAACTATGGTGTCAGATAACTTTCTTTAATATGAGAAGGCAATTCACAACAAAACAAGTGTAAAAACAGGTTAGGGAGAGGGTAAAATGATTTTGTGGAGAGTAAATTTTTTTTTGCATGTATGCAAAAATGTCTAACAGGGCACACACAATGACATTTTCCCTCACCATTCCTAAATCTTGTCTCACTTTTGGTAACCTCCCTCGCATTTTTTTCTTCCTACGCTCACTTCTCCAATGTACGCCCTCTTTACAGAACTCTGTTGCACTAATGGTGTTCATGAATGTAATGAGTTCATGAAAAGATCGGTGCATCGTCTAGTCGGGTCTGGATCTGTGACGTCACTCCCAGGGAAATCTTGAAGCGAGAGCGCAGCGTTCAGAAGAGTAGGAAGAAAAAAATGAGAGGGAGGTTACCAAAAGTGAGAGACAATTTAGAAATAGTGAGGAAAAATGTCATCGTGTGTGCCCTGTTAAACATTTTTGCATACATGCAAAAATTTTTACTCTCCACAAAATCATTTTACCCTCTCCCTAACCTGTTTTTACACTTGTTTTGTTGTAAATTGCCCTCTCATATTAAAGAAAGTTATCGGACACCATATAATTCATGACACAAAGTGTATTTCTTTTTCTCATCCTGCTCTTTCTGGTTCCATCCTCCAGCGATCGTGGTGGCTGTGTTTGGAGTCTGCTGGGCGCCTTTCCACATCGAGCGACTGCTATGGAGTTCAGTCAGCCAGTGGACCGATGTGATGCACAACATTTACCAATATGTCCACATCCTGTCAGGCATCTTCTTCTACCTCAGCTCTGCAGTCAACCCCATCATCTACAGCCTGCTCTCCACCAGGTTCAGGGAGTGCTTCCGGGAACTCGTGTGCTCTCACACCGAGGACAACAGCTCTGTCCGGGACTCACCGCCTTTCCCCAAGACTTTACTGGATGCCTCCATCTCAAGTTCGCGGTCTCAGGCAGAAATTAAAGACTCCAGTTCTTTCATCCCTCTGCTGTCTCCTAAGGTAACATCAAGCATGGATACAGCAGTCCTTCCATGTTCAAGCAACGAGACCCCCTTCAAAACCTCAGTGTTCTGAGTTTTGTTTAAATTGAAGGAGAAACACCCAAAGCAGAATCCATTTAAAGTTACCGGTGAACTCTGGGAAATAATTATTCTTTCCTGGAAAGCGACAGACATTGCTTTGATGAATATCAAGCTTCTCACAGGAGAGAATAAACGTAGCTTTTAAAAAAATGGATTTAAAGTAAATGGAAACACACTGTCCAAGCAGTGATAGGAGTGAGACAAAATAAGTGCTAGTATTCCCCATAGATACATGTTGTTGAAGCCCAGTCTGACCAGAAAATGTTTAAATGCATTCCCATCTCTATGATGTGATCACTGTCCAGACCTGGAAATTATAGGCTGGCAAAGAGTTGTTTTGTGCAGGACCTCAACCACACCTCATAACTATGGATGGAAAAATCGGTAACTTTGTGCAGTTTTCTTAAAAACAATTAAAAAAAATCTAATCTAAGTCATGCATTAAATTTAAGTGTGCAATTTTTGAGCCTTTTGTGCAAAACATTGGATGTTTATACCTGTAACGTGTGCTGAACTGTGCTCAGAGGGAGTGATAACATCCATAGTTGCAGCTTTTTGTTAAACTTCTTGATGCTTGTAAATACAGAACATAACCATACATGCACAGAGGAAATAGATAAAACATCCAGAAAAACTGGAAACAGTAGTTAATGGTAACAAATTCAGCTGTAAATGTTTAGGAAGGACAAAACGAACAGCGATTAATTATATCGAAGATGTGAGATTAAACTGAAAGACCAGGCTCAATTTGTCTCATCAACATCTCTAATTGTCTTCACCAGGCAGACGCTGAAATGTTGGAGAGATGGATAAAAGATAGCTGTGAATATGTTGATGAATTCAATGAAGAAATCACATTAAAGGGTGAATAATTCAGTGTCTCCTGTCACTTCATTACTTATTGTGCTCTGGAATAATGAAACACATCAGCAACATTAACAAATGCTTATTATTGACGAGACAAGAGGTAAATATAAAAAAACCCCTCAATTATATTAAAAGGATTCTATTTCCCAGCTCCTCAGATTTACTGATCAGGATTAGGATTCTTATTTAATATTTCTATTGAGGTCATTTTTACTTCTTTAACTCACCCTTTGCTCTAAAGCATGTCAGTAAACAACAATAATTAAAAGATACAAAAATACAAAAACTCAGCTCTGGAGCCACTGCATGGTTCGCTTGTGAACTGTCATTAGGAGACAATACAATTGCTTTTCCCCTTAAGATTCTGCACTATACAAATGCAAAAATAATAGATTCTTCTTAAAAACGTTACATATTATTGTAAAAATACAGTTTATTAATGGTGCATTATGCAGTTTGGGCTTGCTTTTAGCACCCCCTAGTGTCCATGTTAAATCACAGTTGTAAAAATGTTAATCTTTGCTCAGAAACACCTAAATATAAATGTCTCCTCAGCCTTCATTGCGTTATACTGGAGCGGGTCATCACTCATTCAAAGAAATGAGCTGTGTTCAAGCAGGGAGAGATAAAAAAATGCAGAAATCATGAGCTAAAAACACTCTGGTGCTAGCATAACAGCTAGCGAGATATGTGATTTTGTGAGACTTTAGGGCGCAGGATTGGAGACCCAGAAGTTGCAAACGTGGTGTTCTGGAAACAAGCAGCAGATGGGGCTGAGTAACATTTCATTAACTCTAAAGTGTCATATTGGCACATACTAGCTCAAGGAAAAGATTTAAAAATATGAAAAAGTTACATAGTGTGCCTTCAAGGTTTATTATGAATGAACAGAAACACTGACAGCCTGTAAGAAGAGCCATCAACACATCTAGCACATTTGATCTAATGAATATAAAACCTCAAAGTGTAAAATAGTATTTTTATTAAGCATTATTTTACAATAAGTACATAAAATATTCATCAAAATCCGTTTGTACAATAAATACACAACCTGTTTAAAAGTGAGCTTTTAAAGGTGGCTTCCTGGCTCCAGTGTGACCGACATCAGTAATTTAAAGTAACACTTGCCAAAAAAAAAAAAAAAAAACATAATTTTTACTTATATCACAAAAACCTTCTGTGTTGACTCATTTGCTTTCAGTGAGTTTCCTCCTGTGGTTTCATTCTGCAACTCATTTTTGCTTTCGAGGGTGAATCCAGTGGGAAAGTAGGGGGGGGAAATCAAGTGACAACATACTGAACGTGATCATTTTTGTTCTCATTAGAAAATCAACGTGTTGCCGAGCAGCCAGGCGAAGTGTGTTTGAGTGGAACATGTAAACAGAGGATGTCATGCTGTACCGTGAGCTTCTCTTAATCTTGTTACGTCTCTTGTTGCTTGGCCAGCAATCATGGACATGATTTGAATGACTGCTAAGCTGTTTGTCACTGTGATTGCAATGATGAAAACTGATTATGGCTATTGTGCAATGCCTCATATTAAAAGTTACACAAATAAACCTTAAGCTGTATTGTATGTTCTTCCGTTAATACCCAGGAACTTTTGATTAGAGTTGTCTACTTTAACCTAAATTCTCATATCATTCAGCTCCATGATTGCACTGTGTGAGTATTTCTTTTGAAAAGGCTGCATGAACCCCGTTTGGCCATGTTGCTCAAAATAAGCTGGAACAATAGCAGGGAATCAGAGCTAATTAGCATGTTGGTATAGTTTTTGATTCACTGCTCTTCATTACAGTTTTATTCCTGAGCTTTGATCTGTTGGCTGGGATGACAGACAGTCAGATGATATTTCACAAGAGGCTCAACAAATTCAATATGTTTTTCCCTTCTATCATCAAGGTTTCTAATTCAAAACATGAAATGTCAGATTTCTCCACGTAATGACTGGCTCTGTCAGACAGGAGAGAGTTACTCATGTAGAAGAAAGATGCTGCTTCTTTTCCTAAAGCCGCCATCAGTTTGGATCTTTGTTACATCTGGTTGTTGGGATTAAATCAGCATTTTCAAGAGAGTTTCTGCAACAGGTACAAAACTGTTTCTGGGAGTCAATTATGTTGTGAATTTGTGATTTGAGCTTAAAGAGAGAATTTGTGTAAATTTTCAGGCGGGGGAGGTCTTTTTAATTTTTATCTTAAAGGTGGTATGTGGAGCATTTGAGCAAGAGAGAATATTTAGAATCCAATGTCCCAAGGCCCCTCCCAAAACATCCCCCCTTCACTCCTTTTTCCTCTAACCCCATCTCTACACACAAGTCACTGCTGGGCATACACTGTGCAATATTTTAAGTCATGGATTTCAGCTCCTGCTCAAACTGTACGACTACGGGGTTCATTCATTCACAGCTCACAAATCATGTTCTCACACTGTTTGACCCGATGCTCTGAGACCTGATTGTCACACTGCTTTGTGCAACGCGTTGCTCTTAAACAACTAATGTACAGAAGGAGCAGAACTCAGAAATGTGGAGACACTCGCTACAGAATGCTCAACCAAAATTAACGTGTATCCTTGGCAAGCCTTGCAATTCTGCATGGAGAAAAGTGTAAAAATAAAAAATAAAGCCATCAGTAGCTGGGAAATGGATAACTTCTTAGTAAAAATTTACTCTGACTTCTCCATGACCAGCTGAGACTGTAAACAGGAAGACACTGAGCGTCCTGGGTGCACGTGGCCCTCTCCTCTACAGGTTTGCATGAAGCGCATGCACGTTGACTGACGGCTGACAATGTGGAAATTTGAATTCTATTGGCTGAAAAAGGTTACCGGTCAGAAAGAATTAAAAGGGAGGAAGGAGGGTCTCCAGAAGAATAACGTGTTGTGGAACTCTACCCATAGATCATAGTTTAGAACTGAATTATAATTTGAAACATTTATAAAACTTTGATACATAGAAAAATGCTCCACATGTCAGCTTGAGGGGGGGGAAAAATCTTGACAAAATGCATTGCAACACTGAGATAAATTTATATGAAGGCAGAAATAATAACAGCTTTTTAAATTGTGAACATTCAGCTTAGAGGTGTGAGGTAGGACCAGAGGACGAGCATCACTTAGCAAGAAACAAATACATTTTCTGTAAATGTTTGTATAAAACAAACCAGTTCCAACTTTCAAACTCAGCTTTTCCATATTCACCTTTTGATTGTTTACAGTCTCTCTCACACAGCCCATTTGTCTTTTGGCCGCTGCACAGCAGCAGTTCAGGTGGAGAAGGATGGCCTGCGAGGTATTCTCACAACATTGTACGTGTTAAGTCCTGGAGCATCAAAGCCAGGGGACAAGCCCTGCTTATTAAACAGATAGAAGTTAAAAAGTTGGCCGTCTTGGGCTTCCAGTGACACCGAGGCTGTGCCCACTTGTAAAACACAAGGGTACTCATTTTCAAACACAACTCTGAACACCCTCTCAACCAGGTAGTTGAGCTTTATTGTCCTGTACTTCTCTGGGATCAGCTCCTCAATCTGAGGACCAAACTGCTGCATGATCAGAACTCCATCTGATCCCACTTTGATCTCATAGAAGGTGATGTTGCTGTAAGTGTAAAAACCAATGTAAGGATCTGGGCTTGGAGGAGCAATGAGGAGCTTCTTGGCTTCTCTAAAGGCTTTCTCTATGGCTGGAATGATGTAGCTGTAGGCCTTTGTGACCACATCCTGTTTTTGAGGCCTGCTTCCTGCCATGAGGATCACCAAGCCGAGCTTAAGTCTGGGGAGTAGGGAGAACGTGGCAGAAAAGCCATCCAGATCACCATCTTTTCGAACCATCTCGTAGCCCAAGAGGTCATTCACCTCCCAGGGAGTCCCAGTACGGTTTGCAAAGTAGTCCTTATCACACCTAAAGAGTGGAGTCAGCATGATCTTCAGGGAATCTGGCTCCAGCAGCTTACGGTGATAAGAACCCAGCAGCATCATGGCTAGCTTGGCCATGTCTGCAGCCGTGGAAAACATCTGGCCCGAAGGCCGGTACCAACCGAGATCATAAAGCGGGGCAGGTTTCCCGTTTGAGTACACCCCAACGGCCACTTGGCTTTGTAATCCAGGAGTCAGGTCGAAGCCAGTGTCTTCCATTCCTAGGCGATCCAGAATGTTTTCTGTGACCCATCGCTGGTATTCTACCCCAACAACTCGCTCTGCCATGACATGAGCGAGCAGGGAAAAGGCAAGGTTACTGTAGTGACACCTGGGAGGAAGCAAATCAAATAGATGAGATAGTTTAGAAAATAATGGAAAAGGAGGTGAAGAAAATTGAAACAACTATCTGGAAAAAAATGCAATAAAAGTGTGTGTTTTTCTACAAAAAGAGTGCGGTGTGCAATTTAAATGTGAGTTGGACTTGACATTTAATCACAACCTCCTTAGATAAAGATAAAGATCAAATTGCATCCAGTGGAAGGTTTAATCAGTTTATAATCAGTATTATTACAATACATTCTTACAAAGATTTCTGCATATAATGTAAGAAATAAAATCCTATATATATATATATTTAATGGTAAAACACTCAGTTGCACAAAAAGCAATAATAATAATAAAAAAAGAAAATCTTACTTTGTCCCTGGATCTGAAACAAGGACGTCGTCTTGTAGTAGATTGATGGCTGATTGTGTTTTACCCTTCCAGAGTAGATTTGTTGCCCGCAGTCTTCTGGGAAGACCTGGGTCAGTCAAGAGTATTAGAAGAAAAATCTAATTACTAAAAGAATGGCAAAGAAAAAATGTATTTGTATGCATTATGTCTTCCATGATTTTTTTAAAATAGAAGTGTCTCTTCTGCTTTCATTTCCAGTGCAGTGTTTTTTTTCCACCCATTTTGAAACAGCACTTCAGTGGCATGTATCAAATTCAGAGGTCTGTGAACATGAGTACTGTGCTCAGCCCTGATACATTTGTGACAAACTGAAGCACGGAAGGATACTTTAAAATATCTAACATCTGAAGCATGGAGACACTTTCCATGCTTGAGGTGTTTTTCCTCATTTCTTCATTTTAAATAATAAAATTAACTGATGCATCAAAAGAACAAATTATTAAACTAATGAAACAGGTGTCCCACAGGTGCATGACTACAACTCTGGTTTGCAGAAGAAAATACATTAAGATCTTGTGAAGATAAACAGCTGTACAGATAGCTGGTGGTGTGTTTTCTGCAGGCTGTAAGGGTCTAATGAGAGGTTGTGCACAGCACAGCTCACTATCATATTTTGGGGGGGTTGCACCATTTAGCACAGACCACAAAATAACACAACTTGCTTTGATGCATTTGAATGTTTTATGCTGTTTTGTAAGGCAAACTTGGGTTTTGAAGGGTGCTCATAAATAAAATGTAAGACAATCTTTCAAAAATGATTATACAGCCATTATTTCTAATGGCATACTCATCCAGACCAATAAAAAGGGTCCTTCAACACATCTGAGCCAACAAGCCTTCGTCAGGGAGTCAAACAGAATAACAACCAAACCAAATCCGTTAAAACAGGAAATTCATCAAGCAGAGTCCTACACACTTAGAAACATGAAAAACATAATGCACAAATAACAGAGGGATTATCCTGCAGTAGTGGTCAAAATTCACAATAAAAATTAAGACATGAAGCAATGATAAACTACTCAGTTCTTAAAAAACAAATCAATCTAAGAACTCACAGAATAAATTGGACTAAAAGTACACCATATCAGCTTGAGGCGAGGCTAACGAGAATGGTTGGATTTCAAAGAATGAGATGGAATTCTTCTATATTGAAAATCCCCACATGACATCTTTCGATTTGCTTCCTAACACCCACAAATGTCTTTAACCAATAACATTTTCTTGTTTCAAGATGGAGTGTTTAAACAGATAACAGGCCATGTGCTATGGGAGTTTGTTACCGTCCCTCATATGCAGCAGGTCTATATCTCCGCAAATGGGAAGATTTTGTTCATCAATGAACGAAACTGGTTTTAGCATCGGATTTGGTGGGGAAGGTATTGATTATATTTGTTTTGTGTAGTCAGGATTAAGTTTATTACAAAAAGAAATACTGAAAGACAGCAGGGCGTTACAACATAATGTAACGAGGCAGGGAAAATTAAACAGATAATTAACAAACCTGAGAGTGATAGAGCTCTTAGTTTTATCAACCTAAAAACCACCTTTGTTGTAGAGACTGGAATATTCAAGGTGTAAAGTTTTCTATAACGCCAGAACCTAAAGACACTTCCAGGACGGATTAGCAGAGCATAAATATGCAATCTGTACAGGTTATTTAACTGTCAAAACAGAGACAAGTTTAGAAAACTTTACCAAACAGAGGCTTTATGGATTATTATATGCAAAATGTACAAGATAACTTACGTGGATTTCACTCCTTTTGTTCAAATGTAAAACAATATGTATTAATACTGTAATAATCTTGTTGCATATATTTGTATGTTCTGTTCTTTGGAAGTTGCTGTTTACTGTGGTGCACTTCTTGTTCATTTTTGTCTAATTTACTGATCTGTATTGTTTCTAGAGCTGAGTTGTTTATCATTGCTGTTTTTATAAAGTTCAGGCTCCTGATGCACGAGCCTGTTTTCTAGTTCAGATTTGTAAATTTAACCACATTGATTTTCTGAATCCACACACCTGAGAGCTGGCTGGCCATCCTGCGCAGAGTGACTGAAGAGGAGCGGATTTGGACTTCACCGCTGTCTAGAAATATCAGGCCGTCTGTTACATATTTTAACTGAGAGTCTCTCGTCTTTCCTAGAGGGTTTTTGATCGTGAAATTGTCTACATATTTTTCCAGGGGGTCATCTAAGGAATTGATCTTTCCGTCCTCCCACAGTCTGTACAGCATCAGCGTCGGGAAAATCTTGGATAAGCTGGCAATCCTGAAAAACAGACAAGAGGACTTATATTCAAACATGAAAAGCCCACTTTCTTTTTTTTTGTGCTGTGTTTTTCTTATGCTCAGTGGTTTTGCTGTAAAACCAGATAAACCCACATTAATCTTGCCTGAATGAACAGAAATAAAAACAACTAAAGATATATATTTTAAGGAGATTTATTATTAAAAAGCTGTAAGGAGGGATTTAATAGGATCTATCTGAATCAGTGCACAAGTAGAGTTTCAGTGTTTTGTTTAGCAGAGCTGATACTGACCTTTAAAATAAACTTTTTAATAAATAATTTGATATTCTGAGAATTTTTTTTGGAAGAATCAGCCAGCCTGTTATTTATAAATGATGTTTAAATATCTTTGATACTTTCAGCCAAAGATGAAAGGGTTGATTACTTCCTGCCAACATGATTTAAAAAGAAAAAGTCTAAGAGTTGATGAGAATGAGGTGGTGGCTGGATATAAATATGAAAAAAATTTAAAAGTTCCACTTGTAAGCAGGGATATACAAGAGCTACACAACAGATTAGATCCAACTAAGTCTAAAAATAGCCCACTAGGTTGCAGCAGGATGACCTTTAACCATCAGCAGTCATGTGGATTGAGCATCATAATCTATGCACAAACATTGTTTATTACAGAAAAGATCTTTGAGAATTATTAATAATAGTTGCTATCCCTCTAACCCGTTATTTATTCATTAGAAAATAATTAAATTTCATGATTTGCAGAACTGGAAAATATTACAAACAATACAAAGTTAGTACAGATACTTTTCCGACAAATATTCAGAAAATGCTTGAAAAAAGAGTAAGTTTGTTGAAAGGAACTAAAGTCTTTAATAAACCAAGATTTAGAACCAGAATGAAGAAATTGAGTATTTCAGTGAACGGTGTGAAATCATAGAACAAATTTAATATGCAACTAAGAGAATCAAAGTTGCTTAATGTATTTAAAAGATGCTTTAAATCAAATGTTTTGAGAAATTATGAAAATGTAAATGAAGTGTGTGATTAATTTTGAAAATTAGAACAGGAATGTGATTAAAATGTTTGGTTGTATAAAAGTTAGGAGATTATTGAGAATTTTAGTTTGTTTATGTATATTTTTTATTTTTTCCTTTTGAATGAAAAAAAAGAAGAAGTTCTGATGAGTGAAGAGTTTAATGAGTTGGACACCACTACATATAACGAGGTGGATGGTCTTTATTTTGTGTTTCGTGTAAAAAAAACAACAACTTACAACTACTTACTTTCAACTTTACATTAAAAAAATACTAAATTTTTCTATAAAAATTGACATTTTTCTAACCAAAGTGTATTTTTTAGGTCTAAAGGATAATAAAAATATGTATATTTAGATTGGGATTGAAACTTTTGAGGTGATCTCAAAGAGAGTCGTCTGTCAGAGAGTTTGAATAGCTCATGTTTGTATAATAAACCAGGAGTATGCTTATAATAGGGCAGACTATTGGAGTTTAATAAGCACGTTATTTAATTTTCACTGTGCTAAAATTCCAAAGTTTGCAGTTGTAACATGAGTAAAGCAAACTGGTCAGCTTTGACAAAAACACTAAAATATGATGAACCCTAGAAGCTGAGCATCATCACAGTCAGTAATGAGTCAGACTCACACTTAAGTTCATTATCTTGATGCTTTACAGGGTTAAATGTGTGTCATAATACAGAAAGAGCTGAAGGTGACGGGTTGAGACTAAACTCTGCTCTGTGTGATTTGATCCACGTCAACAAACAGTGAGGAAGGTCAGATTTTACATTAGTGTCCCACAATTTGCAAGGACATGAATCAAACTTGGGATTGATTCTCACCATACCTCTGCAGGAGCAGTCAGTTATCACCTTATAATCTTTCTTTCATTATAAAAATCTTCATTTCAGAACTATTAACAGGTTTATAAACACCCTCTGTGGCTTAAAGTTCTGCGTAAATACCACTTTGTCTTTAGGGTCTAGGAGGATTGGGTCTGTAGTGTTTGACATTATAAATCTGAGCGGGAGAGTTTGATTTGTGAAGATCAGTTTAACAAAAAAAGCTTGATTAAACAATCATCCCCATAGTGAATACAGATCTGAGCTCAGTGATTTAAATGTGTGTAAATCAACTTTCATCTGATTTAAAGCGGCACTCCGGAGGATTTCATCAGGAGAGCAGTTTTTGAATCTAGCGTCCAAAGGCTCCTCCTCAAAACATCTCGACACGCGCGTCCGGTCGCGTGTGCGCGCGTGCACGCGGCGCATATACTTCGGACATGAACTGTACAGCTCAATGTGTAGGGTTTAATCACTCACAGTTCACAATCTTATTCCAACAACACTACGAGGGTCTGAAGAGCCCTCTCTGTCCCTGCTGCTTCTGATATTAGCTCTGTTAGCAGAGAGCTGCTGCTGGACTCTGAAGCTGAACTTGACTCGGCCCTGGATGAACTTTCTGACCAAAATAAACGCATAATCCTGTCAAGCCTTGCCATTCTGTGAGGTGAAAGGTTTAAAAATAAAAATAAATCCATCTTTAGCTGGAGAATGGGTAGGTTTTTAGTAGAAATGAGCCGTGAGTCCTCAGTGAACGGCTGAGACGGCAGAGAAACACACGGAGCGTCCTGTACAACAGCGCCCCCTACTGGTACAGGTTTGGTCGATGCGCGTGCATGTTGAGAGAATGCAGAAATTTGAATTTCATTGGCTGAAAAATGTCGGCGGCAAGAAATAATGGAAAGGGGTCTCTAGGAGGAAGGAGGGTCTTCATCAGAATGACAGATGTTGTGGAACTCAACCCATAGATCATAGTTTAGACCTGAAATATCATTTAAAACATTTAGAAAACTTTGATACATAGAAAAATGCTCCAGAGAGCCGCTTTAAGTAAATCTTTCTCGGATCCTCCAGTCTGCACCTATTTGAATCACTTTTTGAAATCATTATTTTTCTTTGTCAGTCTTTGCATTTTCATTTAACTGGAGTAAATAGAGCAAAGTCTGCAATCTCCTCAGTTTTAAAGGGATGATGCATAACCTTTCATGTAAACATGGAGATCTTAGCATTTAGTTCAAAGCAATTTACCAGAAAGGGATGGACATAAACTCATGATCTGCATCCTATCCAGGAGCCAGCAGCTGAGTGTTGCGACTGCATAAAGAAGTAAAACAACTCAGCAAATATAAACTAATAATCCCTGCATGACTATTTTCTCTAACTTGGACAGCTAATCATTCTTTACAGACTCTTAGAAATGGTTCATGATCATTTTATTGTTGCAGAGGAATCCTTCAGTCAGTCCATGCAGGCGTGCGTCTCTGGGTAACCAGTCAATGATGTTTTTTAACTTTTGGTCAAACTTTTAAAATATCAAAACGCACTAAAGACATAATTTACTCATTAGGTTTAGTTGGGGCAGATGTGAGCAGCTCATCACTGTGTGCTTGTTTAATAGATATTGATCACACTGGATGTGATTCTGAAGCAAACAGAGGGTTTAGTTTATGTGAAACAAAACTGAATCTTTTTCATTTACAACAACACATCTATTTATTACAAATTATGATGATCCCATTTTTTTAGAATCTTAAATATTCATATGTGTAACTAAAAATGATAGACTGTAAACTTTTAAAAGGCTGAATTATTTGACCTGTTGTTTTTAAAAGTTAGAATAAAACTGAGCAGCTAAATAGAACCAACCCGTCATGATTTCATTAAAGAATCTGAAAAAGTTTGGTCTTGGGGACTTGGGGGGGGGGGGACTTGGGGATTTTAAAATTGTGGCCAATGAATTTGTAAATAGACAAAATAGCAGAGACAGGAACAAAAGTTTACACTTTAGTTATTGTTCTTAAACTTATAAATTCTAACCATATTTGCATATGTGTAAAAATGAACCAACCTGTAGATGGTGTACTCATTAGGTGCTCCTGAAAACGGGTCAGTAGCATTCCTCTTTCCAAAGTTTCCAGTCCACAAAACGGTATCGTTAAGGATAACGATGGCAGACAGAGAAGGTAGGCTGATGGGATTGATGCTCTGTCGAAGCAGGACATCCACCTGCAAGAGAAACAGAACCAGCTTCAAGATGATTGTAGTTAAATCAGATTTAAAAAAACATCAAACGTTAGAGTTTGTCTGCCTCTCTGCATGACTCTCAAATAGAGAAACAATAAGTTAATCACAAATTTGGATACATTTTATTATAAAAAATGATTAAAAAAACACAAAATGTGAGACATTTAAAAGGTTAGGACACTCTACTAAAGTTTTAATCATTTCTATTTAGTTAACAGCAATAAAATGTATATTTTATAACTATAACATAACTAGTCACGACTTTTAAATCTTCTTTTTTCAACATAAAGTTTGAAATCATCACTCTTTTTGAGAATATGGAAAGTACAGACATGTTTTTCAAAAATCAAGCCTCATCTGGCCTTTAAAACATGGTCAAAATGAACACTATGACTAATCTATTCCTTTGCTTTAAGCAGTTATGTCCTTACTAATAATGCAGATCTACTGTGTATCCTCAGATGCTTTTACTAAAGTGCTTCTCCCTGAGTGTAAAAATACAACCTTTTGCTCAGACAGACTGTTTATTTTCATCCTGCGTGTCTTTAATCTCCTTCTGTCAATTGAAACGACATTTGGTGTGAAGGATTATCAGCCTGGCCTCTAAATTTACTCGTTCTTGAGTGGGCGTGATGGAAAAATGCCTGTGGATTGTCCGTGTGTGATTAACTTTTCTCACCTTTTCCAGGGCTTCTTTGAGACTGGGAATAGGATGCTCCAAAGGGAGAGGCTCTGGGAAGCGGGGACACATAATCTCTGATTTGGCATTGCGACCCATCGCTTCATCTAGGTGATTGATGAGAATGAGAAGAGAGATCAAAGTTAAAGGCAGATGAAGTTTTGGGGACACGTTTTTGTAAAATCTTGAATATTTTAGAGCACAAAGGCAGGATAATGTGGTGTAAATAACCTGCTGGGCTGTTCATTAATCCTCTCAGTTTCCTGATGATTTTACAGAACCCAAACAGACACTGTGTTCTGAACACTGATCATTCAGTTTATCTCGCTAAAGCATATGGTCACTACCTGACTTTTATTATAAGCAACTATTATACAAGGAAAATTTGCTTTAAAACAAAAACATTTCCCATTATATGATGTTGGAAACAGATTTTTTTCTTTTTTAATGAATACGTTTATATAAAATTCACATGACAGCCTTCAGTCAAGGCTTTAAAGGCACACTATGCAGTTTTGGCTTGTTTTTAGCACCCCCTAGTGTCTGTTTTAAGTCATTGTCGTAAAAACGTTAGCATTGTCTCTGCTCAGAAACACCTAAATCTAACAGTTGAAATGTCTCCTCAGCCTTTATTGCTTTCTACTGGAGCGGTTCATCACTCATTCAAAGAAATCAGCTGTGTTCAAGCAGGGAGAGATGAAAAAAAATCAGGAATCATGAGCTAAAAACACTCAGACGCTAGCATAACAGCTAGCCACATTGGGTTAGCCTAAGAGATACGTGACTTTGTGAGACTTCAGGGGCACCGGACCGGATGAAAAGATTTTGCAAACGTGGTATTCTGGATACAAGCACCAGATGGGGCTGAGTGACTTTTCATTAACCCTGTAAAGGGTCACAAACTGGCTCAAGAAAAAGATTTTAAAACATGAAAAATTTACATAGTGTGCCTTTAAAATGTATAAACAACTTTATTGTTAAACTTACGTCTTTCTGAGTCAAGATTTACCAAACTTTTCATTCTATAATCACAATATGATGCTGCTAATTATCCTCAGCTTGGCTGAGACCTTCAGTATTGTTCAATATTACAGAAAGATGCATGTTTCAATAAGAGAAAATGTCATAATGTTCTCCAGTTTTACTGGTATATTAAATATTTTACCTATTATTTTTATGATATTTTATACCTTGTATTGCATGCCTCTTTTTATATTTGTATGTAATCTTTTTTAACTTAGGAACATGTTTCTCATTATCTCTACAGTTGCAGTAATGTACATTTTCCTGATCGACAACTAACTGATATTTTCATTCATTAACTTTTTTCATTCAATACCTTCAAATAACTTTTTTTTCTTGTTTTTATCATGCTGATATGTAACCCTCCACCCAAATAAGTCATTTTTAGTTATTTTTTTGTATTTTTTTTTAACCAGTCGATCGGAGGTAACTAACAGCCATTCTCCTTTTCAGTGTGGAAAGTTCTAACAACCCGGGTCAGTTTGGCCTGCATTTATGACAAAACTGACCCCAAAAAAAATCTCCTCAGCAATCCGGATCAGTAATAACGATGTGAGGATAAACCACAGAATAATAGAATTTAAGTAAAGTGAGTTCTGTCCATCCTCCTGAACAGTGGTAGAAACCTTGGCCTTTAAAAGCTGTTTCTCATGTTTAACATATCGTAACAATAATAGAATAACAGAAGAATATATACATGATCAGCATGTTGCAGAGCAAAATGTTAAGTATTCAGTCACAATTTGTTTTTATGATTCTGAACTGAAGGAGGAAAATAAGTTGTTTTTCAAAATTTGTAACGTTGACTCAAATCGACCCTTTTTAAAAATGGTTTCCTGGGCTTGAGGCAGACGTGACTCACTCCCCTCCTGAGAAGGATGAGCCTGACTGCTGACTTAGTCATCTCCCTGCTGGGAGGACAGACAGGACGGGATACCAGTACAATCAATACATGTGAATATGGCAGTTTAGTAGAAAATGCATTTGCACAAGTTATCCATAATTCTCTGTGTTCAGAGCTTTCTGGGTTCAAAGGACAACAGAAATCCACCTAAAAAAGCCCATTCAGATTTAGCTTTTTATCTACAAATCAAATATTCATCCTGCTGCATTGTTGTTTGAAGATTTAAAATAAAAATACAAGTTAAAGTTGTTTGATTCTTCAGTGAGAGAAGTTGCAGACATAATGTTTCAACAGCAGTCTAACAGTAAATCAGTTTTACTAAAAAAAGAGCAAAATAAACTACAGTAGAGCAAGGATTTGTCTAATAAGTCCAATATTTTACAGAAAATGACCCCTTTAAAGGCACACTATGTAACTTTTTTATATTTCTAAATCTTTTTTTTGAGCCAGTTTGTGCCAATATGACCCTTTACATGCAGGATTAATGAAAAGTCACTTAGCCCCATCTGCTGCTTGTGTCCAGAATACTGCATTTGCAACTTCTGAGTCTCCGGTCCAGTGCCCTGAAGTCTCACAAATGTCTCATTTCCACTACACTGGAGCTGGTGCTGAACTTGGAACCACCGAGAAACGGCTCGCATTCCCACTAGACAGGAGCTCAGCGGGAGCAGCATGATAATACGTTACAGGTCAAGCCCACGAAACATAAACAAACATGGCTGAACTCTGTGTGTGCATGCTGGTTATTCTGCAAACTTTGAGAATGTATTTCAGTGTTGCTAAAAGTGCTTTATTTAGTCCGCGCTCCACGTTACCGGTCTTTGAGTCTCCGCCATTTTCTCTTCTAAAGCTGCCTATCCTTATCACTCCACCTACTGCTCGTCACGTCACAGGTTCTCACGACTGGACCAGCAAAGTTTAGGGGCTGGTTCAGTGTTCGTTTTAGGGCACCGGCACCAGTGCTTTCCTGTGGAAAAACATGGCACCAGCAAAGGAACCAGGGCAGTGGAAAAGGCCTAAAAAAGTCACATATCTTGCAAGGGTTAGGCTAACCCAATGTGGCTAGCTGATTAGCTCCGTAGTGTTTTTAGCTCATGATTCCTGATTTTTTAAATCTCTCCCTGCTTGAACACAGCTGATTTCTTTAAATGAGTAATGAACCGCTCCAGTAGAAAGCAGTGAAGGCTGAGGAGACATTTCAACTGTTAGATTTAGGCGTTTGAGCAAAAACGATGCTAACGTTTTTACGACAGTGGTTTAAAACAGACACTAGGGGGTGCTAAAAACAAGTCAAAACTGTATAGTATGCCTTTAAGATGTAATAAAATAATACTCCATTCCCTAAACCGTGGCTGATTTAAACAGATCATTAACACTGAACTGTATTTATTTTTGGTACTGTGATCAAAACATGTCACAAACATTTTATTAGGACATTTTTTGTGTAATTTATAAAAAGGCAGCATAATAAAGGACATGAAACATCCTTTAACATTGTATTAGGAGAGCAGCAGAATAGTTGAGTAACGCCTGTAATTGTATAACTCTCAGAATCTGACACACAACCTATTTTGAGTTGAACTTTTTATAAACATAAGTTGGCCATGACATCACTAAGCTGACTGCATTTTTAAATTAACACATGCTGCATTGTTGCATCACTTCATTTCACATTAATCATTAACGTATAATTAAGTTAGGCTAATCCTCCTTAAGTCAAATCAAAGCACTTCAAGTGTGAACCCCAAGTGAGCCAACACACTTCTAACACATTTAACAAAAGTCTCAATTCATGGTGACCTCACGTTCGTTTTTGCATGTAGAAATTATTTTAAAAAGCCATAAATCTGACTTGAAAAGAAAGCACAATCTAACATGTCTTGAAATCAGTCGAGGTGGAGACCTTCAAGACATGGATAACAAACATTAGAGTGGAAAAAGCCTCAGAGGGAGATTCATCACCTGACAACTAGTGATGTCTTACCTGGCAGAACTTTTGGCAGCCGATATTGCCAGAAGAAGCATCCTGTCATCACCAGTGACAGAGCAAGAAAGAAGACCAGACCCAGATGGGTCAATTTCACCTTCATCTTGCTGCTTTTAGACGGTTTTTCAAATGTAACAGTAGCAGGAGGAGCCAGAGGAGTGGTCACAGGTGGAGTTAGCTCAAAAAACAGACACAAAACAACACATGAGTTACTGTAACTCTGAATGCTGCATCAGTTTATACATATCTATTTAAAATATATTCATGGTTACTAATTTGACTGGATGTTCTCTCATTTTGAATTCAGCTGTAAACTAGTCAGATATCCCTTTCAGACTAGAGTCAGAGTATTTCCCGTTGCACTTAAAAGTACTCACCACCTGATGCTTCACAGGCCAGACCAGAGCAGGATTACAAGAGACACTGAAATCTTCTTATCCCTCAATCAACATCATGAACATTCACCCAGAGTGAGTTCTGACATGTTAGCAATTTCTACTTTCCAAAGGCAGTAAATGGTTTCCCATTTTCCTGAGCAGGAGAAAGGCACAGACATGGACTCTCATCTCTGATTTTTCACTAACTATGCTGTAATCCTGCACCATCGGCACTCCCGTTCCTCACAATTCAATTTCCTCTCTAGCAGCCATAGGCTGTTGACATCATAATCCCCAGATTTACTCCACCAAAGCGGCCAGGGAAATCTTAATCCCTAATCCCCGCGAATCAATTCACTCTAGTCAAACTTCGCCTTGTGGAGCTCTGCAACAGGGTCACACCAGCTGAGACGGTGTCCATTCAGGCGAGTTTGGATGGGGTGTCAGGTTGAGGATTTTTGTCAAAGCATTATCAGGAAAGTATACAATCACTTGGATGAAGCAAATTCACGACGACTGGATTACGCAATTTAGGAAACCACAGAAAAATCACTGACTAAGGGAACTGACAGCTTTAATACAACACAAACTGCACAAAATACTACACACAACACAAACAATATGAAGGGTGATATTATGAAAAACCCCTAAAGATTATAATACTTGCAAAATGCTAGTATGAGAGTCTAAACAAGAACAAAGAGTAACACCTTTTTTGTTTTCACACATTTTGATGCCAAAACTGTTAACTTTATTTCATTATTTTTGTGTATAGACACAGCAGGTTATAGCATGAGAATGCTTGGCTAACATTAGAGATGGTGCTATGCACAATTTGGCCTCTAGATGGCAGTAATATTAAGATAACTCCTGAATCAGATTCTTATTGAACAAAAACCTGACTTCACTGTAAAAAATAAAGTAAAAGTCTGGTTAATTTTTTAATGCTGTTAAAATATTTACAATCTTAAATTCTTAATTTAAACCCACTTTCACATTCAGATACATTAATCAGTCTTATTACTATTTTTCTATTTTTTAATCTATTTGGATTTTTGTTAATTTATTATTTAAAAAAAGTACAATCAAATATTCCTTTTTGAAATTGTTATATTTAAACTTATCAAAGTAAATTTTTGAAAATTGTGTGTTTTGTTTGTTCACTAAATAGATTAAGTGACAGACATTTCCACAAATGAACCTGATAGAAGAATTTAAATGCTTACCTATAACGGATTATTAAAAATAAAGGAGGACAGAGAGATCCTGTGAACATATTTATATTCAAGTATCTTAAACTTAACTTCCTTCAACCGTGCGCGCTCCATCCACTCAACCACTGAACTCTAATGGCTGAAATATTTGGTCCAAAGCTCACTAATGTATTTTGTTGATTATATGTTGTAATGCAGGAAAAAAAAATTAAGTGTGAAAGCAAGCAGCGGCTGATCCTCGTTGCATAATCTCTGCTGAGAGAGCGCGCAGCAGCTGGCCCATTTTACCAGCGCCAGCACATTTCCCAACCAGCAGAGCACTGAGGTTTAATGTGTCTCTACTTAAATACACGGTTTGTGCTTTTACCACTCAAACTCTGCTTCTGTTAATGTGGAAGACGGTGAGCATTTCTGTGTTCACATGGAGGATTTACAGCTTGTGTAATATACGTTTGGTATATCTTCTTTTACCTGTGTTTGAACTCCATCTGTTGAGGTTTCCTGTAGAACTTTACTCTCCACTTTGCCCATGGTTTTACAGGAAGAGCTGTTTCATAAAAAGCAAAAACACATAGTTATTGCTTCAGTACAAAATGTTAAAATATTATATTTTACACGATTGAATTCGTAAAATGAACAGTGTGCAGCTGAGGAGTTTTATCTAGTTTTTAAAAATTTATTACACATATTAGAGTGAATGCATTGTTGACAGGGCTGTTTTGTGTAAAGATTTTCATGCAACTTCATGATTTTTTTTTTTCTGCCTTTGCATGAAAATGTTGATCTGTCAAAAGCCATGACTGCAGTAAGAGGAACACATTTTTCACCCCACATACAAAAACTCCACTGGTACCAGAGGGGGGATGAAATAAAAACGACGTGAGAACATTTTGCAACGAGATGACGTTTTGTTGGAGTAATGTCCAAATGAAAATGCAGAAAGACTGCTGCTCCTCTCGGTGCCTTTAAACAGAACATCAATAAACCAGTTTACTGGAACCAAGATGCTACTTTTACTCAACTCAAACTTTATTTATAGAGCACTTTTAAAACAGCAAGGTGTTGACCAAAGTGCAAAATCACCAAAAATCTTCAGAAACAGAAAAAAACATTAAATGATAAAATAAGAAAAGCAATAAAAGCTGGTGCAGGAGTCACAATTATTCAGTATTAAAAGCCAACGAGAAAAAATATGTCTTTAAGGCTCTGTGCAGAGTCTGGGGGCAGCTGCCCCTAAAGATCTCAGCCTGGTCTTGGGGTCCTCCAACACCAGCTGATCTGCTGACCTGAGTGATCTTGCTGGAGTATAAATGTTCAGCACGTGTTAAATGTACTGGTGAAACGAAGTCAGCTTTTGTCCATGTGAACTAAAGTTTTATTTTAAAAAGGCTTCAGCCAATATTGTTTTGAGAAGACAGAAAAAGAGTCACAGGGAGGGGAAATTGACTAATCTACTTATGCATTAAATCTTTTTCTGCCATCATTGACCTCAGTACTGTACGTGTACTTCCAGGCTCTTATTTGCACCTTTTCTTGACTATTGCCTTTGCTCCAGTTCTGTTTTGTTATCAGTCATGTTACAGCTCAGTTTCTTTTGTCATCCTGTTTACTGCTCCTCAGAACACCCTGTTCCTTTGTCTGTTTGTCAGAATTAAAGCTCATTATTGTCCACACCTGCTTGCCTCTGGGTTATGATGCGAAAATCAAAAAGCGCTGCCAATTAGCCAATTAGAATTATGGGGTGGGGTGGGGGGTGGGGGGGGGTATCACAAATGAATCGATCAGTTTCATGCAGATTTGTAAAACCAGAGGCCAATGCATTCAGCTACATTCACAAAAATACCTGGAAAAAAAACAACAGAATAAATAGAAAAGTAACTATTTCTCAAAGCGAACAACAATGATCACTAGAGGTTTAATACTAACCCGAGGCTTTCTAACCAAAACAATCAAATAGATTGACAGAGAGATAGACAGAGATACTAGCATTAAACCTGCTGCATCTAAAACCAGTCTGTGACCATGACAAACTGAGTTGTGTTTACAATAAATACCACCCATAAGTATCAGGATTTTTATTTGTTTATTTGCTAATTCAGGGTTTCTACTTCGGGTTCAGGCTACGCTCTGACAAAACGGAAGATCTGATGCTTCTGATGTTTAAAATGCATCAATAACCTGCTGCCTTCTGCTTTCAAAGTAAGCCGAATGCAGCAGGGAAAGCTATGAAAGTATATTTCTAGTTCAACATGATCATGAGAAAATTGTTTTATTTGTGTTTGAAGGAGTGAGATTGAGGCCACCGATGGAGGATGCTTCTGCAGACAAACAGAAGGAGAGGCTGGAACGATGAGACCTATAGTGAATAATAAATCTGTTCTCTTTCACCTGAACGTCTGTGTGGGTGGGCAGAGCCAGAAGGCGTGATGGAAGTATCTGTGCTGTTCAGCATCATGTGCAGTTTGTAGAATAGATTCTGTGTGCAAAAGTTCAATTTTATATTCACTGATCTGTAGGTTGGGGTTGTTGGACTTTAAACATCTTGAAAATTTGGTTCAAAACAGCAAACACAAACTAAATTGGAGAAACACACTGAATTATTTATTCAAAGCTACAGCTGCATTAGACTGGAAAGAGTTTGAAGATTTTTTTTTAGTAATTTGATTTTGTGCTTTTATTTTGAAGTTTGAGAATTTGATATCACAAAAATATAGAGTTTATTGAAGCATTGAAGAAGTAGAGGGCTACATAGATGCTGGTAAAGGCTGTTGGTTATCCAGGGCATGGCCTTCACACACAGACCAGTATTTGCATTTTGACCCACATCACCCACTGGTGCGCAAACTTTCTGTCATCGGAACCATCGGGCTGAGAATATTCCCACCAAGACGGATGAAAAATAAAAGAAACAGAGAGAAGACAAAAAAACACCTGCAGATACCCAGCTGGGCTTTTGTTAAATCAACAAAGAAATCTGGAATAAAGAAGCATCAAATAAAGAAGAAAACAACAATTTCATCCTATACGTGTGTCTGAAAACTTTCTCCAAACACAACATTCTGTTAAAAGTTAAAAGCAACAACACTCTCAGACGGACACTGGTTCATCCAAAGGACGGGACACCTAAACAGAAGCTGTACACGATGCTCAGTGAAGTGAGGAGTATTTGGACCTTTTAAATAGGAGAAACCAAGCAACAACAACACAAACACAGGCCAGCCAGGTCAAGATTCTGCTGTTCACTCACATCTTAACATCCCTAAAATCTCTGGAACTTTACATCCTGTGTGAGTCATCAAAACTAAACTTAAGTTCTCCTGCAATGAGGACAACCTTGACCTAAAATTAGACTAGTGTAACCACGACAACATGTTTTCCTCAGTTGGAGATGAATAAAAATCATTTGGTACTGTTTATTCTTCTGGTCCATTTCTCTGGTGTCCTCTCTTTAGTAAACAGTCATGTGCTGGAAAAACACCATTATTCTGTGTTTAGCTTTGTCTCCATGAGTGATACAGATTCTCATGATATTTTGTCCTAATAACAAACTAATCGGAAATATTTTAGCTTAGTTTTGCATTTTTATCTGCTGTCATTTTAAAGTTTATTTTTAAAATGATCAGAATGATGCTCGTTTACCATTCCCCCCCCTTCCCTAAAGCCATCATCAATATTAAGGAAATGTCTGGAGGCTGTTTTGATGTTTTGCACAGATCCCACAATGAAAGGTTCCCATCAAAATCCTCTCATTGTTGATTTAAAAATATATGGCTTGTAGTATTTTATACGTAAAACAAAAATAAATTCTAACCTCTCTTGGTGGCTAGCTGTGGGGATCTGGTGATCTAAACCAGGTTTTGTATTCACCTGAGTGCTTTCAGGAGCCTTTTTATTCATATTTCTACATAACCTGGAAAAACATCCACTGCAAATTCAGAATGTGTGGTTTTTCTCACTGCTAGATGCATCAACACTGAGATGAGGGACAGGCAAAATGCTCTGCTATTATTTCTCCTAGGTCTGCCCCTTGATGGAGCACATTTTAGTCCAAACTACTCTTTGAGGCATGCACTGAAGCCAACGTGGTAATATAACCTGCTTAAACCTGCTAGTAGATGTTTGATTAATAAATTAAACATTGTAATCTCTCATTTTTCTAACCTCAGTAATATTGTTTTTACATCATTATTTTCTTACAATATATTATCATTCATATTGGCCCAAATGAAAATAGAAATAACAAGAACATTGGGACTTGCTCTTTTCTTGATGTTTATGGCCAGACTAAAGCTGCTCTAAAACAAGCTCTAAATCAAGTTATTTATTTACTTATTTTTAGTTTTTTCTACATGAATGACAAGATTATATTTAATTTGACATTTTTGGCAACCCTATTATATAATCATATTATGCTACAAGCATAATGCCTGATATGGTTGATTTGTATTTCAAAATTCTTCTGTTTTGAGATCTGGGACTACTCATTACTTATTGGCGAGTTCTTGTAATTCTAATTTAAAGGCATACTGTGCAGTTTTTTTAGCACCCCCTAGTGTCCGTTTATTATCACCGTCGTAAAAACGTTAGCATGTCTTTGCTCAGAAACACCAAAATCTAACCGTTGAAATGTCTCCTCAGCCTTCACTGCTTTCTACTGGAGCGGTTCATCACTCAAAGAAGTCAGCTGTGTTCAAGCAGGAAGAGATTGAAAAATTGCAGGAATCATGAGCTAAAACACTCCAGCGCTAGCATAACAGCTAGCCACATTGGGTTAGCCTAACCTGCATGAGATACGTGACTTTGTGAGACTTCATTTAGAGATTGCACACCCCAGCTGTAGGAAGGAGCACTTCCGCAGAGCATTCATTCCAACGGCGGTTAGACTTTAAAACACATTATGATGTCATGAGTTACTCAGTCACTATAACTTTACGGTCACCATTCTATGCATAATGCACCAGATATACGTATATTGAACATGTGTGCTTCATGCATGTATACACAGACATCTACCACCTGGATAGTACATATACTGTAGTTGTAGTAAAACAGCTGATACTGCTTTATGTATGTATTATTATTGCACATTGTTTCACAACTCCCCATCCATATTTTCTACTTATAGGAACTACTGTTGTAAATAGTGTCTTGTCCTTTTTTTTATTTTTTGGATTCTTGGTCACTTTTTGTACTCTTGCCATCTGTCCTGAGCTGTGGTAACACACACATTTCCCCACTGTTGGATCAATAATCAGGGCACCAGACCAGAGAACCAGAAGTTGCAAACGCGGTATTCTAGATACAAGCAGCAGATGGTGCTGAGTGACTCTAAAGGGTCATTTTAGCACATACTGGCTCAAGAAAAAGATCTAATAATGTCAAAAGTTACATAGTGTGCCTTTCAATAACACAGATTGAATTCTTCCACTTGTGTTTGACACATCCAAATAGCAAGTAATATTTGGGGGTTCACAGCAGTTCCCACTTCAGAAAACGGGGAGACATTTTGTTAAATTGGTTGTGAAACTCAAACAGTTTTTGTGAGATAATTAAAAGTCAATGTAATGTCAAATTTGGTCAGCCAAAATGTTAAGATTAGAAAGGTTGTTTTGTGGTTTTTGTTGTGGTCTTCTTACTATATTGGATTATGCATGTTTACCATTAATCCTACTCACAAAGCACAAGGAAAAATGATTGCAGCTTACCACAAATGTCTTGGTCTCTAAACCAATTCAAACTCTATTGATATTCAACACCAAGCTACAACCTGACCCAGCACCTCCGTTTTTAATCAGTATGCTGGATGTTGGAATAAGAAATCTGGTTCGTGCTTACGAAGCAGGTAAATGTGCTGATCGGGCTGCATCGTTTTATCAGTCATGTCTGATCTTTTTAGACATTTTTGGACATATTTTATGAACTTGTTATATTAAAGCAGCAGGACAGGTCTCATCACCCCGTCACTCCTTAAACGTAGCAAAGAAAGATGCAACAATCAGCTGATATTCAGCATGATCAGTTCATCTGAAACTCAAAAAGCCAAATTTTCTTTGGTCTGTGAACACACCATTGCCAAGCATAAAAGATTTGGCACTTTTTTCCAATTGCACCACTGCTAGGTAACACTTGTAATTGTGGATCTTCCATGTAAAAGTGGAAGAGGCTCAGAATAGATGCTCAGAACTGTACAAGAATCAGAAATGGGTCTCAGCTTAAACCCAGAAACGGTGCTAAACACCAGGTATCATGAAGATTTTTAATAAAATTAGATAATTCAATTAGCATTTTATATTTAAATGCTTGAAAATACTGATGCAACATTCAAGTTGCATTCATGATCTTACACAAATGCTTTATTTAAAAAAAAAAAACATTGACTTTCCAGAACATTTAAAGTTTTACTAGCTGCTATATATCAAAAAACTATACGTTATCTTTTTAAACTTGCTGCTATTTTACAACCCTAAAACATCCACAATTGTATTTTAAAAACTGATTATTACAATAAACTTACTTTTTGGACAATTTACATCTATATACCCTAATTAATTAGCTTCATGCTATGGTAAATAATTGGTTAAAAGTTTTTTCTTAACAAGTTCTTGGTCTTCTTTTGTTCTGCCTGCAGTGTCCTAGTTTCTTTTAAGGATCATTAAAATTTCATTTTATCACTCAGTTATAAACATAATGCATCCTGACGTTTTATTGCTGTATGCCGTCCACGTTGCAACCTGCTGGGTCAAAATGTGTGCAGCGTTTTTACAATCTGTGCTCTCTGCAGGCTATAAAGGGCATACAGCTGTATGAAGCTCTTCTATTGCAAAACATAAAATGGCAATTCAAATATCAAATGCATAGGATGCAGGAATTATGTGGACCTTTGGATATATATAAAAAAAAGATGCAGCTATGATGAGAAAATTAATGCAAGTGTCAGTTGATCAGGTGCAACAAATCTAAGAAATCAGTTTTAAATAACTTGGACAAAAAAAAATGTGTAGCTTTCTCTGGTTTTCCTACACAAGTAATGTGGTGGTAATGAAATCAGAAAGCAATAAATGTTCTCTCAATATCAGGAAACAGTAATCATAAAAGTCACTTTAAAGTTATGCTTCTTAATATTTCACTAATCAGTATAATAATTGCAATGGTCTATTTAGAATTAGAATATAATAACAACCATAAAATGTTTGTAGAAATAACACTTGTATACGAAACGATGCAATGTGACTTCAGTCCGTGGAAAAACACGTTACATAAGCTCTAATGAATCAAGTTCCTCTTTTCTAGGCCAGGAAGCCTCCTACATTCATTAATTCCTTGTACACTTACCTCAGGTTCTGAATATATTAACTGCTTTGCCTCGTCTTTATCACAATGCTGAGATGAGAATGATTCTGCTTCTGTCTCGTCTGGGTTTGGAGCTTGAAAGGAAATCCTGGCAGATGTTAGTATCATGGCTACGGCTAAATCCTGCTTGAATCAAACCCAGTATTTTGGATTAACCATCTCAGCCAATGGCTACATCTGCTATGGAACAAAAATAGGTTCTGCAGGAGTGCATGGATTTGATTCATTCTTAATTTAAACTTCATGATATCACAAACAAAAATTTAAGCATTAAATAAATTGGAGCCGTTTACTATGATGTGTTTTATCTGAAAGAATAAAAAGAGTCTTTAGATTTAAACCATCCTCTTTTTGAAGAGGAATGAATATAGAACATCTAATAAAACATTATTTGAATCAGTTTCATTATAGCTGAATTCATTTGCTAAGCAATAACTTTGTCCCATTTTCTTTTTAAGTTTCCTTTAAATGACAAGAGGTTCTCCATTTTCCATCAACATGAAAGAAAAGCGTCGCTGATAATTAGGTCAGATCTCGTCTTTGAATCCAACACAAACTCAGTCGGGGGAACAAGCTTGCGCTTTTTTGAGATTCTCTTTTTCTGGTAAGTTTTTTTGTTTTGCAACAAATGAAAAACGGTCTTAAACTTGCAAGAAAGTTAAATGGATCTATAAGAAAACAGAGAATCACAAAGACCCTCCTGTTGTCCTTGAATACAAAAACACATAATAGCTGACGTGTATTTATTCATGAAGGAATAAAAGAGGCATGCTGATTTCAAATTCAATGAAGCTCGTTGCAGAAGTGTTGCAAAAAATTTCTGGTATTATGCAGATTTCAGCACATTTAGACAGAGGTAAAGACTACAGAAGAGTTATTGGTGATATAGGAAAGTTTTTTGAAGTCATTTCTCCCTGCACTGAATGTAAACAATACATTTATTAATTTGAATGTAAATAGCCAAACGTACCTATTCCTCTCTCGGTAACCACCAGAGAAAATAAATTCAATTCTTCTTCTTAAAATTTGAGCCAAGATAAATTCTACAAGTTTCAGACTCACCTCTGACCTCCACTCTGTATAAAATGTTCACCTTCCTTAAGTGATGGATATATTCTGTCTTTATCCACTAGAGCTGACAGCTGTAATCCTCAGATCTGAGCTTTAACAGACTAAAGCTAGGAGAAACGTCAAAAAACTAGTTTCCCATAAAAAAGTTTATAGTTTAAACCTATAAAGGTTATTAACCTCCAGTTTACCTTAAGTTTCAAACTTTTAAATCTCTTAAAACTTTTTTGTTTGTGATGGCTTTTATTAATTTGGAATATACTCCATTTCTGCACATTTAAAGACATTCATTCATCTTCTGAACCATTAAATCCTGTAAAAGTAGCAGGGATGAGAGGTGGAGGGGAACCCTGGACAAGTTTCCAGTCCATCACAGTATAGCACATTTAAAGCATGTTTTAAATATTACTCTAATTACTATTTAACATTGATGTCATAAAAACAAACAGAAAATCAGTGAAAACAGGTGAGCTAATAGGCAACAAGAGGATGAGATTAGTGTGACGCTCAGGAGAGGAAAAAAACCTCAGGATCACTGGTGGATGGAAAATGTACATTTAAATGTAAATCAAAAGAGATTAAAAATAAATGTATGACAAGCTACAAGCTGAAAATAAATCACTTCAAAATGTAATAGTTAAAACCTTAGATCTTTATGGGTTTATTCCTTATTTGTACTTATTTTTGTTGTAAACCATTTACTTAAAACCTTTATTTCATTTATCTTTTTTAAAAAGTCACACTTATTTAGTTTTCATAGGATTTGTGTAGTTATGAACACTGGGAGTGTGTGTGTGCATGCTTGTGTGTGGAGGAGGCTCATTAATTTAATGGAAAAAGAAGAGACTTTTTCTTTATGTTGACTAAAAAAGGATCATTTGTAGGATCCCAATGGTGAAAGTTGGTTTTCTGAGCTGTCATCTGGCAGCACAAACAGCCTGAATGTTCCCACTGCCTGAGTGATGCACGGTTAAATGTTTTTTTCTTCCATTCCAGACAAGGACATTGTAAAGTTTTCAGCCAAAGTGATCTGTTATGTATGCAGCACATCCAGTTTAACCAGTAAACATCGTCAGTAGTTTGAACAAAAACAAAACAAAAAACCCCCCCAAAAATCCTGTACTTCAACATTTATGCTTGATAGAGGTGTAAATATGTATTATAAAAAATATATTACTCAATACTGATACTCAATGTGAATAACTCATTTGAACAAACACTTCATTTTATACAAAACTGAGGGCTGAGGACAGAAAGTCTTGGTTTATTTTACAATAAGTTGAAGTAATAAAAGTCTTTGTCAGAAGAGAATTTCATTTGTTCACTTCAGAAATGTTGACTGGTTCAAGGAAACAAATCACTTCATGCAACAATATTGATTTATATTATGTTTATAAAGAGGAGTATGTTGAATGATGTGTGCCATTCAAATGATGAAAGAACTGAACTGAATTAACTTGTGTCTGTTGCTTATGGAGAACTTTCTGTAGACTATTGTGCAGGTTGTTCTTACAGAACAGCATTGATTTTCATATTTTAAAAGTTTTCTGAGAGTTACACTTTTTTAAAACAGATAACACAATCATGAGAAAATAAACAAAACATATATTTTGCTTTTAAAGATGCTACTTTTTGATTAAGGTTTAAAAAAACTGACTTTAACAAAGTGAGCTTGAAATGTTTTCATGAATTTTCTGGGTGTGAAGAAGATTACGGGATATTCAAGTCAAACTCTTTTAGAAAACCCTGCTGTGTTGTCCAGTAATGCTGGATTAAAGAAAAAGTTATTGTATGTAAAGTGATCAGTAATTGTTTGATTATAGGGCCTGACCCATTTTGCTAATGATGTAAGGAACTCTACTCTTTTAATGACATTCTTCTGTAAGATATTTCATTACTTTAATATAAATGATTTCATATTAAATAATAGGCTGCACGGTGGCGCAGTTGGTTAGCACTGTTGCCTCGCAGCAAGGAGGTCGTGAGTTCGCGTCCCGGCTCTGCGGCCTCTCTGCGTGGAGTTTGCATGTTCTCCCCGTGCATGCGTGGGTTTCCTCCGGGTACTCCGGTTTCCTCCCACAGTCCAAAGACATGACTGTCAGGCTAATTGGGCTGGTAAATTGTCCTTAGGTGTGAGTGGGTGTGTGGTTGTTTGTCTCGTTCGTCTCTGTGTGGCCCTGCGATGGACTGGCGACCCGTCCAGGGTGTCCCCCGCCTCTCGCCCCTTGACCGCTGGAGATAGGCACCAGCTGCCCCGCGACCCTCTGTGGAGGAATAAGCGGCTACAGAAAATGGATGGATGGATATTAAATAATATGTATATTAAAAGTGGAGTTTTTTGTGTGTACATTTTAGTCTTGGATAGAAAACAGGTCACAGATGGATTGTACTGACCTCTTGTGTGGAAACTGAGTACTGCAACATATGAATCATAATTAAATCCTAATCCTGCAGGTTCAAACAGCTTTAACAATATTTAATATTTACAAGGATGTTCTTGTTAAACAGGAAGGTAGAAAGCAGTAGATTTAAATCTGCTGAACTCCTTTCATTGCTAATAATGATTATTAACAGAGCATGAGAGAGGGGCTGTAACTGTTTATTAAAAGGTCTGTTATTTTGCTGCGTTTGTCTTTTTTATACTTTCCTTTCTTAGTTGAAGAAGTCCTGTAAAACATACAGAATAAAACATACAGAAGGTGATTGTCTGGACTCAGAATAAGGACTTGCAAGCATCACCTGTCCTCTTCTGTGGTAAGGAACTGATTATTAACCCTTTAACTGGCAGGCTGAGAAATTATTAGTCCCTACTGAAGCATGTGCTGAACCTAACAGGAAAATAAACCTCGACAATAAAACAATTAAATATGGTGATGTTTGATTAAAAAGGTCAATATTAACCATTACTATTATCTTAATACTAATATCATTTTATATTATTATTATTATTATTATTAGTTGTGTCATAACCTTTATTGCCCCAAGTGAATAAAACATAGAAAAAAGAAACAATGCTTTTTTCTTGTTGTGGAAGTTAAAGGTTAATAATAATAATGGATGTGTGTGAGAGGAGATTCGTGACAGACATCAGTCCAAGGCTGTAGATAATTATTCAGAAATACGAGTGCCAGTGATGTCGTTTTCATCTGAATTTATCACAAACACTTCATTATGGAATATAGAGCCATCTGGAACACAATAAACACTATTTAAAAGTTAGAGGGAATTAATGACATTGTGTGTGTATGTGTGTGTGTGTGTGTGTGTGTGTGTGTTTTCTTTATTGAGCAGATGGTTTCCAAAATAGTTTTACTTTGTGAATTTGATTTAAAATTTAAAAAGAAAAACAAATCTCAGTTTATAAAACCTTTGTTTCAAAGAGAAGCCTATAAAAAGTCAATGATTTATTTATACTTTTCATTCATTCCTTTTAAATAACTGGTCCATTATATGAGATGATAAAACTTTTTTTTTTTATTAAAGAAAAGTTAAGCAAATATAGAATAAAGACATGACACAAAGGTTCAAACACAAAAACACTTCAGCTCATGCCTCTTTTTTTTAACAGTTCCCCTATTGTTTTAAACAGGGAAAACTTTAATTGAATATTTAGTTTAGCCTGAGAAAGGGTACATCTCTCACCTAACTGAATAGAGCAGAAGATGTCTCATTATGTCGTTTTGCCAAAGAAAGCAAAGGATAAATAGACAGATGATCAGAATAAAGTCTTCTAGTTCTCTGAGATCAAATATGGCAAAAACAGATTTAAATGAATAGCAATAAACACACTGCTGCATTAAAACTTCCAACAAAGGAACAATCAGTCTCTAGTAGGGGTGAAGGTCAAGGTTTAGAGAGATAAATCCTGAGATTTTAAACTGTAAGTGTGAGGTGTGCAGAAACTAAGCCGGTGTGACTTGTTTTAGCCGAAAGAATAAAGGAAACCAATGGAAATAAAAGATTTTATCAAGTGGCAGAAGGCAATGAAAACTTGTAATGATACACACTCACCACTAGATGGCACTACTGCAACACATCAGTCTGGTTTTTGAGTCTAGTCAGGTGTATGGAAGAAAACACATTTTTCACAGTTCTTATTTTAAGAATTCTACTAAACTACATTAGACTGTCAGACACTTTTATGCTGTGGAGAGAAAATATGATTATTTTAAACTAAGCAACAAAAAATAAGTGATTAATTATCTAAAGAATTTAAAAATATGCTGGTAATCTCTTTTGTTTAGAGGTAACCACCTCAGGGGAGAAACAAGATGCAGCTTTTATTTATACGATAATTTCACAAAAACAAACAGGATTTTCTATCTATGAAAAATTACAATCAGGTTAGTTGCCTGGGGAAAAGTCAGGATGCATTGTTTCTGTTTGTGATGGTGGAAAGGAAGAAAAAAAAGATTGTGTCATCTGGCAGAAAGTCAAGCCAAGAAGCATTAGAGTGGGAAAATTGGAAGGTTAACTGCTGCCAATTGGCTGAACGCTCAAAAAACGGCAACACATGTGAGCCATAGTCAGGGCATTTTTACGTGAGGAGCACGTTCTAGAAAATTCACTGAAATGTGATGCTCTGTCACAGTCTCACGCTGATTTTGTGTGCGTCTTTTATTACATATCTTAGAAACACCACAAAATATGTACATAAATCCACTCGTACCCTGAAGGTAAGACGTGGTAATCAAATAATTACAGTTCGATTCAGGACTGGTATAAAAAGGAGGAACATTTGGCCTTGAAGAAGTAGAAAACTTATTTGGAAAAACCTGTTTTGTTGAGGAAAGACATTTTTTTAAACAGGATTTTTGAACAAACGATAAGCAGTCAGATGGAGAGGAATGCAGCACAAAGAAGCCAGGGAAAACCAATTTTCTCAGCAGCAGCCTTTACATCTGATAAAAATGCACTTTTGTGGATTTGCAGTCACCATTTTTATGCAAATCATTTCAAATTCATGTTTGCTTTTAATTTTTCTTGCGTTACCAAAATCAAGTTAGCCCTTTAACACCAATCAGGTCTGATACACATATTTCTAAGAGCTCTATCTTTTTACCAAGATTTGTATTTTCCTCAAAAAGCTCCTGTATTGAATCTTAAACAGGTTTTATGCCCTCTGGTGGAAGATTTAAGTATTGAATTTGATAATTTCCCAATTAAAAAAAATTTAAAAGTAAATTATTGTTAAATTAACATTAACAAATGTTCCAAGTTTTTTTTTTAATCCAAGTTTTCTAGTTATTATTTAATGTGTCAGGCTGTAAAGGGTAAGAACCACATGTAGCTTTTAAGCGATCATTTTTATTTCATCCAACTAATTAAAAAAATATGAAAAAATAAGCAGAGATAGTGAAAATTTAAAGGAGGTGAAGCTAGAGTCCCTGATGACTTGATCTGTTGTGACATTACCAACTGCGTATTTTCTTAAACAGTTTTAGTTTTGGCAAATGGTATTTTTACCTTTGCAAAAATCCACTTGTGTACATCATTATTAAAATTACTAGCAACTGGATTTTGAATATTAAAATTTCTGCAGAATATTCTAAAAGGAGAAGAACATTTAAGGTTTGTCTGAAGGAAAAAAACATGATTTGTGTCGGTTTGACGATACAGAATGTACTAGTTCATGCAATAATTTCGATGCAAGCACACAAAAAATTAAGATCTTCCAAATGATTATGCATGATTGTGTCTTTTGCACATAAAAAGTGACTTTTTTCATTTTTAATATCGTAAGGCTTTCTGTTTGTCATCATTTTAAAATGTGCAGCATTTCAAGAAAATGCATTTGATTTGCTGCATTTGACACCAGCATCCATTATCAAAACACATAAAAGTCATGCGGGTTTAGTAGTGTGTGTAGTGCGTGCGTGTGTGCTGACATGCATCAGTGCTTTAATTTTGTTACATTGTGTGAAAACACTGTGCGTTTATCCCTTGTTTAATTGTTGTTTGTGGCTGACTGTAATGAGCTGTGAATTTATATATTTCAAACCGTATCCAGAGTCTTATTTATCATCGCCGTTATTTTGTCTCCTCACTGGCTGGAGCAGTGTCACCGAGCAGTACTACTCAGTTTTAAGCTGCACCTCCCTGATGCAACCCCTTTTTTATCCACGGAAAGAGCTGAGGGTGCTTCAGGAAGCTTAAAATCTATGTTTAAAGAAGCATAATTTTAAAAATGTTACAAGATAAATGTAGCAAGCAGTATTTTTGTTAGAGTGCATTTTAAAATTCAGCTTCTAGCAAGTTGTTTTTGCACTTGAACCAAGTCGTGTGATAATGATTTCCTTTACCGCGGTCAGAACAGCATAATGTGCCGCATTTAGTCAAAGACAATTCATTTAAAGGTCACTCAGCATTAAACGATGTTCAAATTAATATTCAAACCCTGTCGCAGCACTTTCACCCACTGTGTTGATTCGGGTGGGTCTGGAGGTTCACGCCTGTGGTGTCACTTGCAGACCCACAACCCGAGTCTGCAGCAAACACAACATAAACAAGCACTCAGGCTTTTTGTTCTTCACCATTCTGCTCACTGCTAATTGTTAGCTTTCTCTTAACCTTTGACTTACTAGATTTTCTAAGCACATAAAAGGGTGTTGAAATTCAGTTTTCCCACTCAAACCCTGCCCTGTATTTAGGTCAACCAATGGCGTATGATGTCACTTGCAGAGCTTAAAGCGTTTGAGGATGTATGATAGTCTACGTGTGCTCGTTCGCTTGTGTGTCTCTGTCTGTGGTAGAAGAGTTCACTTAATTGCAGGGTTGATGTGCATTACATGGGATGTCCTTGCAGAGTGGGGAAAATTCCATCTGTTGCCAATGCTACTTCATGCCTCATGCTTCTTCAACCCTTCATATGGTTTATATTTGTTTTGCACATGCATTACAAGATGTTGTTGCAAATTAGGGATTTATTTTTAGGATACTCTTTAAAGCAAATCTATGCATGCATCTGGAACAGTGTGCCTACGCTAATAAACTTTACAAATTGTGTTTTTTTCCTCTGTCAAAAAATATATTTGTGCTAATATTTTCCTTTCCTTTAGGGGAGGGAAACACTCAGAGCAAACTTAGGGCAATAATCCTCATTGAAGTTACCTTGTGCTGCAAAGCTTCACATACACAAAAATCCAATTAAACAGAGCTGAAAACAATTTGTACGAAAATATAAAAGAGCCGGTAAGTCCTGCTCTCGATCACTTCGCTCCACTTGCAATTTCACGCCATGTGCAGCCATCTTGTATGACCTTTTGTGGTGGATGCACCTGCTTTAAAGTTTTCTAAATCACAGGAATATGCACTTTATCATCATTCTTTGCAGCGATTTGTTCCAGATCAAGCCGAGATTAAAAATGAATCCAGATTTGAACTTTGTGACACTCTCAGTCTGCGCATGTGTTTAATGCGCAGCAAGCTTTGGCTCTCTCTCTCTCTTTTTTTTTTGTCTGCAGGAGCAGCAAATCAGCATGCCTTTAAAGTGTCAGCCAGTGAGGAGAATCTAGGCCACTGCAGTTTTTCCTGCCTAGTAGTAATTGCATGTGTCTATATGTAGTAATTTATCTGACCGTACATTAGAAAGTTCCAATAACTCCAGTGTTTTGGGGAAATCTAATTTAAATAAATAATTTCAGCATGTCTGCCCTTTTTTGTTGTAAATAATTAAAAAAACAACAACAACAACAAGTGATCAGTTCAGGCATGTAAAAAACAAGCAAAATTATCTTTGCTTTCGACTTTTTTCACAAAAAAAAAAAAAACGTTTTTGTGAAACAGACCAGTAAAAAAAAATGTTCTGAAGTTTATGCAAATAGGTATTTATTCATGTATTTAAAATAAATTTGATATAGTCAAAACACCATAATAAGAATGCTAAACTATTGAATGATTTTATATCAGTGCAGGGGTAAACAATGTGAGGTGAACTGAAGTTTAAAGAGATGATCGAACATCAGAATCAGGTCATCCTGTGTATACGTTTTGTGTTTTTCCCCCCCATCCCATTTCAGCCCTGAGGTTTTGCACTCACAGTTCTAGACCCTGTCAATTGTCATTTACCCAGCTTAATGACCGTGGGTGGCCCATTGATCAGCCTCAGCCAACGGAGGCAAACAACTGATGTCTCTCACAATTTTGCACCGCAGAGGAGATGCATCGGGTTCATGTAGTCTGACACTGATTTTGCGGCCAGTGGTGCCTCGAGGGGTGCGAGCATTGATTCCTTCATGCTTCAGATGACATCAGAGAGTTCAGAGGGCCAAACTCTTTATGACCCCTGGGTGACACTCCGGATCCAGCCAGCCATGGCTTATGGTTAAAGCTCGGAGCTGCAGAAGCACAGGCGCTCTGCTGTCCTGTGTTGGCTGTCAGCACATCCCGTAACCACAAGACACAAAGCAGGAACTCACACTCGTCTTGCAGGAAAAAAAAAACGTAAACTTCATTTTGAATCGGTTTGTTCACATCAGCTCAACATATTTGTGGATAAACCCTTGATATTGTATAGAAAATGTAGTTTTTTTATTTGTTATCATAAAAAAAAACGATTTTATTAGATAAAAATTAAAAGCAGCTCGTCTCAAACATCATGTCCATCAGTTCCTGCAGCACTTTCCCAAGAAGACAGCAGAACAGATTTAATCATGTTTCTCTCCACTGTCTGTAATCCAGCCGAGTCCACGAGGTCGCATCAGGACACACCTGAGACTAAAAAGTGACAGGTACCTTTGAGTAGAGGAAGACCTGCAAATTCTCTTCCAGTCTTCTCTTCTTCATCAGGGACGCGTGTCCTTCTCTGCGGGTCTTTCCAGCAGCCACGGCTGTCAGCGTCCTTTGTGGTATCAGGAATGACAGCGCGTTGACAGAGATTGATTCTGATGTCAGCAGTTTCACACCATCAAGAGCCACTTGAGAGAAGAGAGAAACGCTCTTAACTCAGAAATCCCGTGGTGACACGGAGCTGGTTGTGTCTGTGGGCCTTTTTCATGGCGGACGTTTTAATTAGTTTTAGCAGGTGAAGGAAAGACCATATTAATGACTTTGTCACCTTCCAGGAGGAATCTCAGTATAAAGTCACCGTGTACAACATTAAATCATACAATGAAATGTAAAGATGGTTATCTCTAGAGCTCCTATAGGCAGGACTAAAGAAAAGAATTCTAAAGTTTTTACAGAAGACTGTTCATCTCAGCATCCAGAGACACTTTAGCCTTTCTGGGTCTGAACACATTTATAATGGCTTAAGATCAATAGAGAAACTGACTTGCGGTCTCACGAATCACCGTCTGAAACTCTCTTTGGAAATCATGTCTGTTTCATCCTCCAGGCTAAAGAGAAGAAAGACCATCTGTCTTGTTATCAGAGCACGTGTGGTGAAGAATTAATACATATGGTTTGAATAACTCACATCTGTGAAGGCAACTTCAGAGCTCAACAATACAGAGCAGATTTGGAGCAGAAGACGCTGACATGAGAGATCATGTCTTTCTAAAAAAGTAACTTGTTAATTTAATCAAGGAACTGCAAAAGCTACATTTTGCACAGCAGAATGGTTCTGTTGTAAAAGAGTCCAAGTGCAAAATGTGCCTGCAGCCCAGACCTGTCACAATGAAAGCATTTATGGAATAATGAAGTGAAGACCTCAGAGTTATTTCAACTGGTCAGCTGAAAAACAAAGATTGAAAAATCTTGTGAAAAGGAGATAGTCCAGCACGTAATAGCAGGACGCAAGCTGCAGGCATGGCAACGTGTGCACAGAGTACTATAACCAAGTGGCTGTGATGCACAAGAACATCTGTGGTGAGTATAGATTGCAGGTCCAGCAGTCAAAGTGAGAGGTTCCACTATGTGACAGAGCTAAGTTACTAACAGTAGGACAAACAGAGGAAGGACAGTGGAGCTGGATGCATCCTTTAAATTCACGTTTTTTCTTCTTTTGTGAGCAAAGGCAAAAGTTGCTAAAGTCCTCAAATCAAGAACTTCCATCCTCACTGGTTTATTCCTGCAGCGCTGTCTTCTGGCTGTGTAGTCTTAATGTCAGGAAGAAAAGTTTAACTTGGAACTCTTTCTATAGTCATATCTCTGCAAAACACATAATATTGCATTCATATAATTACTGCTGTTTCCACATCAGCTCATCCATTTCATTTGCCAGTGATCACACATTCCTACTGAGGGAGGAAATGAGTTAAAGTTCCTTCTCGTTTTCTGTTCTGATTCTACATCCTCTAATGTCATCTGGGAAGAGAGTAGAAAAAACATTTTTAAAACGGCTTGTGAGAACTTAAAATTCTAAAGATTTTGATAATAAATATTTATTTTGTTATTAAATGCTATAAAATGCTGCTTACTAGAACACTGAAACTGCTAAACTTCAAGTTTTGATTGTACGACTTGTGAAGATTTATGTACCGGTAAATGTTTTCTAAGGTCCAATTTATTCTGGGATATTTTCAAGCACAACCTACAGATATATATAATTATCCACCCATTTCTTAGGCACATTTTTGCATTTAGGAAAAGATTTTGCTGAATAGACAGAGGATGGTGTTGCCTGTCATCTAAACTACATGGAAATTTGGTAAAAAGTACAAGGTGAAAATATTTCCTGTAAACAAAACGGGGGGGGGAAAAAAATAGAATTTGGGTTTAATTTGGTCCACAGGTCAATTAAAACATAAATTTCAATGTCTTCTTTTTGGCTAAAACTGGGCAGTCCAAATGTGTTAAGTGTCTCTGGGAGTCTGGACGTCTAGTTTTTGGGGGAGTGGTCACCTTTACCTACAGTAGAGAAATCATGAAAACTGTTTGATATGTTGGATCAGTATAATCAGCAATAACTAATGATGCTTTCAATTCGTCTTCTGAGACAAAAATATAGATAAAGAACAACATATTGGTTTTTAATACCTGGAGAAACAGGTAGATACCAGACACTGCAGCTGGAGTTGGAGCCAATTCATTAGAATTTTAAAAACAAGTTATAATAAACACACATTTATATACTAATATACATATTAAATGTTTTGCTCAAAATACATATGGACATATTTTACTCTTTGGAACTGGAGATATTAAACCCTGTAGGTTTTTATGCACATTGCAGTGACAGTTGGTGATTTTTGATGAATTATAGAACCAGTTATTAATATGATAAAAAGGAGTAGCACTTAAAATGTACTGATGGTGATAATTAGGAGTCAGTCCTTGACAGGGGTGATTTATGAAATGTAAAAGTAATGAACAAAGTTCAGTGAAGTTGGTCCCAACGTGCTCTGGTGAGATTATCTGTAACTTTTGATCCTTTAAGCAGCCTTGGAGGAAAGTTGATGAACAGCGTGAACTACTCCTTGCTCTGCCCTTTTGACTTTTTTTTTCCTCTCCCCTTGCTACCAGATCACTGTCTATATCCAGGCCAGGATCTTGAGCTGAGCGCGCTTTCATGTTCCAGATATTAAATTACTCATGAAATATTTGCTCGGCCTTCCGGCTCAGCCGCAGCCTGCTCCCAAACCTCCACTTAGCTTGTGAAACATCTCGAAGTGAAGGCTTGTGTCACCTCTGCGAGGAAGGTCAATTTTTCCAATTTAGAAACAGGGCATTACAGACATGTTCAAATTGCATTAGTGTCAGGGCTCTGCTCTTGCCACCTTTTCTTCCTACTACCCGTCATACCTATCATACTTGCATTTCGACTAGTAGTCCGCTTTCCTAAAACAAGCCATCTGAAAGGTAGAACATTGCATGATTCAGTAACATGAAAAGACTCGATCACTCACGCTGGGTGAGCTCGACGGTACCAGAAAGTTCCATCAGGCTCAGTGAACCTTGGCAACGTTTTAAAGATACAGCTGCAGAGTTCAGAAGGACAGCATGAGAATTAGACGCCGTCTGGATTGATGTTATGTGACTGAACCTGACTGCTGTTGGTCTTAAGGTTAACACCGCTGGTCGCTCTTTAAATCTATTCAGCTTTGATTTAACAGGGATTAAAATGAACTATTGATTTACAGTCTGGCAAGCAGCTTTTTGATACCTCACAGGAAAAACTTTGGGGGGGATTAGGAAGAGCAACACAGTATATTTTAGAGGCAAATTAAAAATTCAGCTTAATGCACATTCAAGTTATTTATTTGTGGAAAAAATAAGATTTTTTTGTGTTTGATGAGGATGAGACCAATTCTTACCTTCAAGTGAACTGGTGTTGAAATTGAAATAATACGAGGTGTTAAAGAACCACGCAGCAAATATTACATTTATGGAAATCTATGTGTTCTGTGCATTAGAGATTACAAATACTTTATAATATACTGTTCTGTTTTGATCACTTAGATAGTAAAATTACAATTACTACTAATAAAAACTTGTATTTATGAAACAAAAAAACAATAGCTTAAAGTTGCTATTTGTGTTTGATAGATATGCAATAAGAAACTATGCATTTTAGTTTTGGGGATGAAATTATAGTTCATGTTTTTATGTCTGAGATTAAAACTCTGGCTTCATCTGTGTTTTTGTTTTATTAATATTGTTACAGGTTTTGTTGTTGTGAACATCTTTAATTAACAATAATCCATTTATTCATTCCAAGTCTTCAGTTATAGCTCTGTGATTATTACTCAGTGTGATCTTTAATTACCCTGTTAATTATTATAAAATCACTGCTAACTACTAGATTTAACATGCAGCATCCAATCAATCAGTTATGACCATCAATTAGTTAAGATACAGAAAAAGTCATGAACTACAAAAGAAATATCATTAACCCCCAAACATCGGACATCCAGAGACCCTCTATTTATGCTAAATTCAGGTTGGCCAGTCGTTACTTTTAATTAGACATCTAGAAAATGATGTTGAAAATTAGGCTTTGTCTAACTTGTTTGTCACGTCCAGTTTTAACCAAAAAGACGACGTTGAAATATGGCTTTAACTGACTAATAATGAGGTTCAGTTTTAGCCCAATAGAAATTCAGACTCATTGTGTAAAAAATGTCGTTTCACCACGGGTTGAAGTTCTTTTAAGCTAAATATATTTTACCAGCTGTTCAATAAACCAAATAGACTAATAATACAGCTACACTGAAAAAAAGTAAACATTGGTCTAACCTAAAAAAAAATTGAAGTAATCGGTCAAAAGTAATTTAATTAGATTTGTCCAAGTTAATCTTTTTAAGTTTACTTTGAACAATCTTAATACATTAACTTTGAAAGAACTTAATTTAATTACATGTGACCGATTACTTCAATTTTTTTTAAGTTAGACCCCTGTTTTCTTTTTTTTCAGTGTATGGTCAACACAGTAAAATCTACCTCCTGATGACAAATCATCTGAATTTTCAAATAATAATAATAATCTTTCTTCGTTATTAAAATAGCTAAACATCCTACCAGCCCAAAATAAAATAACCGAAACGTAAAGAGTGTAGTGAGTGAAAAGAAATGGGACCGTTCAGACATTTTCCTTTTTTTATTTAGTGACCCAGACTGGGTAAAGCATGAGTCACGGCTGCGTAGGCCGACATCCAGACTAGCGATCGCTGCTTCAGCCGAAAAGCTTCATCAGAAAATGGTCAGTGTTATCGCTTTGTTTCAAAGACTTCATTTAGTTGTTCTCTAAATGTTTTCACGTAGACACAAAATCAGTCAAATAGAATATTTTACATTAGTTTAAAGTTAGAAAAATGTAAATAAAAGTCTATTCTAATAGTGATGCTGCATGAATTTTTCTTTAACAATGTGCTTTAAGAAATATAAAGTGATAATAAGAAAAATCTGTAAATTACATTTAATTACTTCCATCAGCCTAATTTTAATTTGAGCAGTAATCACCGTATTTCTGCCTAATAAAAGTCCCTCTACTTGGACGGATATAAGATGCAGGTAAAGGAATGAGAAGCAGACGCACAGATTTCCCTGACTGCAGACTTCAAGCATTCCCATATGTGCCCTCACTTATAGATCTCAGCAAAAAGGTGAAAATCCAGTCACCCATGATTATTACCAGCTCACTCATGAAATCAGGAACCACGGGGCAGTGATAGAGTGAGGAGAGGCAGCGATCAGGAGCCGTTTTCTATCAGACTCAGGGTGCCCTTCGCTCACAGAGAGCCGCTTCTCATCCTAAAAAAGATCAGCTAAATGCATCTTTATTTTTTTTAATAAAAACATTATGTTTAAAGAGAAAATACACAAACTGTACACCAAAGTTTCTGCTTACTTTCAAACAAATCTAACTCTCACAGCTGAAATATGCATTATTCATTAAAAAGCTTTTTGGAGAGACTTCCATTTTCACTCCATCTCATTCTGTTTAATACATACTGATCAGAGTCTGTGTTTTTATTAAGGCGCTTCAGTTCACGCTGCACCAAAACTGAATTATGATCATTTGAGAAACTAACAGTACATGACAGAAAATATTTCTGCACCATAAAACCTCGAAAATACATCCTGCAAACAAATCACACTTATTAATGCATGAAAAAGTGATGCAGACCGAGAAACTGACTTCAGACTAACTAGAATTTATCATCATTTAGTAAAAGGGAGTGGATTATTTGCTCCAGGGTTCCCGTTTATGTGTGGATCTTAAGATCATGTGTCTTTTGTTTCAACTTATTTGAAGATTGGCCACAGTGTCCCAGTCCTCCAGCTGCACGCTGCATTAATCATTCATATCCGTTTCTGTAGTGCAGGCAGCTTTCGAAACCTCACACCTCATAGGACGCTGCCACAGAATTTCTCGCACCAGTAACTTTGCATTAGTTTAGGAATATGAATACGTTGAAGGAATTTAACCTGACATTTACTTTTAAAATTAGACAAAAAAGCAAAGTTAAAACTATCAAATTTCTCCAGATTTGTTTAATTTGGGGAGTTTTGCCCTCTGTAACAGCCTAACATTAAAAAGAAAACTTCCCAAAATTTTTCTTTTTGTGAAAACTTCCAATAAATTTATCTACCTAAAATAACTCTCAAAGGTCACAAGATTCTCAACTCATGTCATATTGGATGAATAAAAATTTATTCACTTTATGTATAATCATAACTGCAGCTCCAAACATAAGTTTAAATTAAAATATAGTGTTCATTTTAAAATTAAAATTTAGTAAAAGAACTTTGATGTAATTAAAAACAAGGAATAAAAAAAAGTCATTAGATTTGTTTCAAATATTTGATTCTGTCCGACTTGATATGACTTTTTAAAATAAGAATATAGTAAAGACTAGATAATAAATTATTGTTAAGCACTATTGTTTATTTTAAGGTTCAGATAAACTAAAATACAGGAGTAACGCCTTTTATTTGGCATGATTACTAATCTGAAGACCAAGATAAACCACTATCGTTCAATACAACACATTATGAACTTCAGAACCATTTGATTTGATATGGATTTATGTTAAACATGTGCAAACAAAATGTTAAGCAGATTAGAATGTATAAAAAATATGATGATAACACTACTACTAATAATAATTTTAAAGATCAATCATTACTACCATTCAGAATTATTATTTACATGTTTAAAAGATTGCAGGATGAACCATAAGTTTATTTTTTTTATCCTTTTTTATACAATATTTAATACTGTTTTTCCCCCATCTTGCTTATGTTACATCTTAACTCCATAACCCCAGTAGTCTGTGAACAAATACACATTTTTGCAATATATTTACATAAATCACACACATGGGATTGTTATAACAAGCAGGAACCCATAAACACACCCTGTGTGTTCAGTGTTTAGGCACATTCTGTGAGTCCTTCTTCCTTCTTGTGAAAATCAGTTGTTTGAACTGCTTTTTAAACTGCATCATGATTGGACGTCACATCAGTTCATCACTCGGTCTGCAGACCCAGGCAAACTAAAGGTTTTAAAGGTTGCACGGACAGCAGCATGCCTGAATTTTAACTCTTCAACATAGTTTTAGAAATTTTTGTTAGGGAAAGGATTTTTAAGTTACTTTATACATCAATAGTGGGTTTGTCTGATCTCTTTAACCAGCATTATGAATTATCCTTAGAGCTGATGATAAACATTTCTAAGTATTGTCCCAAACCTCTAATTTAAATATCCACAATGTGTTTTATCTAATACTAAAATAGTCTAATAAGTTAAAAAACACAAAAAACTGGAACATTTTTAATTTACAGTTTTGTGTGCTTTATTCTATTGTTAGCAAAAGGATTAATGTAACCAACATGTGAATATTGACTCTAACTGATGTATGTTTAAATGAAGGCATCAGCTCATAGGAGGTTTGGTCCACGCTCAGTATTTAAACCCCTGAGCTTTTTCGTATTCCCATCCAACCATTGGACAAAAAAACATTTTTGTTGACATACACATTTATTGGGTCAGCGCATCAATTTGCCATTAACACAGCCATTATCATACACATGAGCCCGCTGATGAGCTAAGCCAGAGTGTAAACCAGCTTTCCAGTATAATTTATAACCCGCAAGTCAAGCCAGATTAGGTTTGATTGGATCGCTGGTGCCATATGTGACCTACAATCTGTGCCCTGCTTGTACTGCATGGCGGGAGGGTCAGTGATCTCCCTGGGCAAAGGTTGCCATGGGAACGACCTCTGGATGCTCTCCCCTGCTCTTTGCAGCCCTAACACATCTTAAGGCGGAATTATTCAAGATTTCTTTTATGCGCGGCGTGTTTTCTTCTGCTCTATTTCCCCAACTCTGCTCTGCAGTTTTGGTTCCGTCTGCTTCCTCTCCTCCCACAGACATTTATTTGCATTGGCGTTTACATGTATGTTAACGCACACAGGGAAGCAAACACGCAATGTAATCTCACCACCCACACGCAAACAAATACACGTCACTGCTGGTGCTCGGTTACTCCAGTCAAACTGGGACCTTCTGATTCCTTGGTGGCGAATTCAGATATTTAGCTCATATTTCTGCATGTTTCAAATGCCTAATAAATATAAAAGTTGATCTTTTTCATGCTTTGCAGGTCAACCCAGCTGAATATTGGAGGGGAAAATCTGGTTTGTAGTGATAAATATGTTCTAGCCTGCAAAAGAAGAATGTTTGCCACAAGCTATTTGGTTTGGACAGTCACCGTGTCTTTTCATGGTAAAACTTTATGTCTGACTGAATAAAACTTCATGGCTGGATTCAACATGATTATCTGCAGGGTGAATGCTTACCTCAGAATTTAAAGTTGCACCAGGCAAACCTCAGCACACAGTGATCTTATGAGTAAGGCATGAGGCGTATACAAGCTTGTAAAATCATCTGATTTGCTTCCAACAGGGCTGCTCACACATACACAGGAAACTACTTTTATGCTGTGTTAATCACCGGGTTCAAAATGTGTGAAAAATATTTAAATAATAAGGAATGTAGAGGTCAGCTAAACAGAAAAATAAACCCATTTTCTTAAGCCTACTGAGAAAAGAACAACACTTAAGAAGGTTGAGAAAGATCATGTTTCAAAGTCATTACATTGCAAAGAACACAGAGGGAAATATAATTGGTTCCCCCTGGAGATTCACAGTTTCTAACCAGCTTCCTCTCAAGGTAGAAGGTACAAAGAAACCACAATAAAGAGGTGAAATCCCCTCAGAAAAGAAGGAAAGTTACATCAAGTCCCTTTTCGTTTCAACAGCACCTGCATGCCACAAAATCATTAAAACAGGAGTTTTTTTTCCCCATTAGCTTTTAATTAACTGTGCAGGCTTACTATACCTTTAAATTGACCTGTAAAGGTCTACAATTAGTACAATTAGCAAGTAAAATGAGAGAGCAGAATGTGATGGCAACCAAAATCCAACTCTGTTAGAAGAATTGTAGCACAAAGCTTAACAACTTGCAAATGTGATTTAAAAAAAATCCAAAAGGATTTTACATTAAAAAAGGCATTCATGTTAAAATAGACATAAAAAACAAACTGGCACATTATTTTGTGCAAAGAAATTTAAAAAATACAATATAGATGGAAGAAAATTCAGGCCAATAAACCTAACAAAATTAAATAGTACACTGAAAAAATTTTAAAAAAAATGTTTGCATATAAATGATATTTTACACCAAAACCCATCATATTAAATTTTGTACAGTTTTTCATACGATTGTTTAGAAAGTGAGAAAAACTGCTACACTTTTAAGAGTTCATAATATATACACATATATATTTATTTTTAATTAGATTTTTAAAATTAATGTAGAAATCAGACGTGAGTTTTCCGGGGAAAAAAGTTTATATATTCAACACAAACCTTGTTATAACCAAATTACCCACAAAAACACTAATTTCTTTGTGTCAATTTTCATGTTTTCACCAAAGACCTTTTGAGAATTTTTGCTATTAATTTGTTTTTAAGTGGTTTACTTTATAATTGTTCAATTAGTGAGGCTATAAACAACTAACGGTTCTGAGTGAGTGATAAATAATTCATGACTTAATGAAACACAATGCTCAATCTTTCAACACTGAAAAAACTTTGATTAGATTTTTGTTCATTAGATTTTTAAAAATTGATTAAGATGATAATAAAATGCGTTTCATTATAATTTAATCAGTGCATCAACATTTAAACAGCTTCCTGCAGCGCTGCCTCTGTTGTAGGTGAACAAACTTGACACTGAGCCACTCGAGTACAGAGAGCTGGCACGTACCTTAGGCTACCGAGTGAAAGTTCGGGGTTAAGAGACCCAAGATACTACAAGACGTTCTAATCCCACCTGGTGAATTCATTTAATGGTATTCACAGCGATTTCCATCAGGGTTGTCTGTTTGCCAAGCAGGTCAACAAGCGACCGGCGGGTTTCACAGGGCTTAACCAACAACTCTACATCAGTTCCAGTAAGCCCGTCGAGCTGGGTCACGATGAAAGACTTTGTCTCTGCAAAAAAACTCCGTGGTGACAGGCAAAGAAACAGGAATCCTCTTAGTGGTAATATCCTGTTGTGCACCTCCATCTGTTGCTCTGTGATGGCCGACAGTCTAGATGGAAGAGAGGAGAGGAAAAGATAAGGAGGAGTGCCACGTTCAGTGTTCTGGCACTTTAATCAAGCCGTAGCTCAGCTCCGGTTAAAACCTTCAGTTTATTCTTTATGTTTTAGATGACACTAATCAAATTATATTTCTGCACTTTAAAATCTTTTCCCTCTAATTTCATTTCTGCTTAACAAAAGCACATTTAAGCTTGGCCTAATGCTTTATAAAAAAATAAGAAGGTGCTTCACAAGATATGCACTTCAGCAAGTCCCTTGATTTTGGCGTTTTTGTGCATGATTTGAATCCACCTCAAAATTCATCGGGTTCTTTATTTTGCTCCACCTCACAGAGCCAGAAACACAAATGGATTTTGCAGAGGAATAAAGCTGAATTCGGACTGGTTTGTAACTTTTGACACCATGTGCATCATGTAGACGGCTTTCAGAGCAGACTAACCAGTTAACAGCAGAGAAACATTTGCAGATTGATGAAGTTGCTCTATATTTAGCTTAAGTTGCTTGTTTTGCATGAAAGAAACTGAATTGAGAATGAATTGAAGTTTGACATCAGGGCTTCCATTAGTCTTCAAAGTTGTATTTCTTTGGAAAAAAAACCTCAGAAGTGAAGATATGAGCAGTTACAGTACAACATCTCATGGCTGCTTTTGGGTCTCCTCAAACTCCCAACAACAAAACCATCATCCCTGGATGAAGACTGTAACACGCGTCGGCTACAACTTGATTTGTGTTGCTGAGGAAAATTCCTCTGGTTTGGAGATGCAAAACCACAACATCAACAACACGCTGCGTCATCGAAACAGCAGCAGATTTATGTGATCAGTTCATATAATTTAGATGACTGCTTAGAGACACGACCGCGCTCAAAACCAAAGCCATGATTAATATCCGCCATTTAATCAAGGCATTTATTCCATCATGACTGTCAGCTGAATTATCTTTTACTGGGCCTGCCTTTAATAGCAACAGTGCTCCGATTTATTATGACGGTAAAAAAAAAGTGTCGCCTGTCCTCTGACAGGCGTACACATTTAAAGATGTTACTATACCAACGATATACCAGTGACTCATCATAAAGTAAAGAAGCCCTTATTTAGTTTGGTTGAAGAAAACACACAAACACAAGTTTGAGCCTGATGTCACTGGAAGGAAGTGAAAGGACTTCCAGCGCCTCTCAGGTTCCAACAGTTTACTAGTAAAGGATCTACGACATCTGTAAAGTTCACTTAACAAGAAAGTAAATGAAATCCTGCCAAGGCCCTTGGTCTATTTAATTAAAGCTCAAGCAACTTAGTGGGATTGAATTAAATTTTTGGCAGGGGTAAACCAATATGCTGGGAAGGTGGGGTGGCTGGGTGGAGTGCAGTGTGGTGTGGAAGACTTTTCACGAGCGGCGAGCCCGTCCTTCTACAAATAATGTGTTTTCATCATCTGTGACTCATGAGAAAACATTTGTCTTCACCGTTGAGGTAAACAGATTAAGACATTTTTTAAGAATGCAAATGATCAAAAGTTAAACTCAACTTTAAGTTCAGGATAGAAAATTCCTCATCAGGATGTGGTCTGCACTAAGGTTAGTCCACAAAACGTCAGTCGACATCCGAAAACACGGCTTTTTTTCCAGTGCTGACTGAGTTAAGGCTCAGTATGATTTGAGAAAGATCTTTTTATTTTCTGTCTTCAGTCAGCTGCTGCTGACTGAGAGCAATACTTCATTATAATCCATTTAAGAGTCAAACTTTTACTGATCCAAACCTCGAGTGGCCATTGTGAATGTGCTGAGGAATGCATGAGGAATAAAAAAGCTATTAAACTTTTCCTCAGCTTCATCGACTTCCTGATGAATGTTTGTGCATGTATAATTTTGGGGTAATAACCATCAGAAGACTTCATATGGCAGAAAATCAGTAAAAATTAAATGGATGTGACGAAAAGTTTAATTACAACTCTGCTCATTTGAGTTTCTAACCTAACAATGTTGTATTTTACCAACTTCTTTACCAAAAATTATTTTTTATTCAAGGTGTAATTTCTTATTTAAAAAGGAGATCCTAATTTTTGTATTTAGCTATAACTAATTTTAAAATTGATGATTTAAAAATTATAAAGATGAAAAACTAATTTATAACAGGATCACTTTTATTAGTGTTACTTTAAAAAACTGGACAAAAAAAATCTCAGAACTATTTTTGTTGGGAGTTCTGTGAAGGTTCAGCATCTAAACTCTAGGTGGCAGTGTGGTGCAATTACACATAACATGAAAATAAAATAAAAACTATAAACACCTATTTGTTAGTTGTATTTTTACCAGGGTTTGTGTAAACTTTGTAGTTAAATTGTAACATTTAAAACATTGCATTTCCTCTTAAAATTAAACACTGAAAATTAGTTTAGTCTTTTTTTGTGTGTCAAATTTTAATATAAATATATTAATATATAATTTTTATTCTGAGCAACTTATTTCTCATTTTAAAATAGTAATATACTCATTACCTACATGTACTTCATATAATATTTAGATTTATATTATTAGAAAAAGCTTTTTTATTTACAAATCCAAAAATATATCAAATATATCTGATCATTTACAAGCACTAATACATTTTTTTTCAACATTTTCTGAAATATTCTGTAGATTTTGGAGGAACCCCTCAACAAATAAAAATGTAAAATACAGATATCTAATTGAATGTTATTTTTTATATACATATATACTAACCCTTATATACTTTGCTATCAATAGGAGTATTTGTGAAATAACCGTCTGCTTTGTGCTGCATGTTATTGAATCATATGGTATTTAAACAGTTACAGAAAACACAAATTTTAACTCATAACTTCTGGGTTCTGTCTTGTAATCAGTTTGAAAATAGCACTGTAAATCCTCAAAATGATTTTTATTTTGCTTCTCAATGCAAAAGACATTTACGCATCTGAGTCTTTCATATTGTATTAACATTTTGTAGACATTATTTGCTTAATGGACAAGAACTCAAATGATCAAACTCAATCCTCACACTTTGTTTACACATCGTTTAAACTAGTCAGTTCATTTTTCAAAGAACTATTTTTTTGCACCTAAAGCATGATTAGAATACCATTTTTTGTCCATTTGTAGCATCTCTGATTTGTTTTTGTTTTCTGCTGTAGTCTGTGTTAAGAGACTTAAATACTGCTGTGTTACGGGACATTAGAGCCGTATATGATTTGCTTTTACAGGATTACAGACTTGCAGGAGAACATGAGAGGATTTCTGCCATATTTAGAGGTTTCTGCTTTACATTTGAAACATTTCATCACAACGTGAGCAGATATTCTAACAGCATGATGGAGAAATCTCTTTCAGCAATATTCAAGAATATCATTTTTTCAACATCTCTCCCTTTACTTCTGGCTCAAGTTAATATTGAGCTTATGGAACTCATTACAGCGAGGGGAAAGCTGCTTTCTCAGTGCCTTGCCGTTTTGTTCCATCTGTTCAGAAGTCACCTGAACATGATCTGAAGCCAGCCAGTCAAGTGACCTGGAATCAATACAGTCCAGCCCAGTGGAGGCAAATAAATCAGCCTGGTTCATTTAACCAATGAGCGCTCTGCTATATGGCTGCAGCGCCATGGCCTGTAATAAGAAAGGCATGTTTGATGGCAAAGTACGTATTCTAAATTCTTGTTTTTCAGTCAGCTTCAGTAACTTCGTGTCCAGGAGGCATCTCTCTTCTTGTGCTCGGTGGATTGCCATGAGCACAAATGCAAGCCGGCTTTTGTTTTCAGGTCTTCCCTTTATTTAGACACAACACAATCTGACATGCTTGTTTAATCCAAAACAGAAATCCACTGCACTCAGACGTTCCTGGGTCTCAGCATTTGATCGTGAGCAATAACGATTAATGATTTTAGAACATACAAAATTATTTACTGTAAATTTGCTCTGACATTTTTTAAAGAAAAGCTACAGCTTAAAATACCTTAATAAAGGATTACTGACACCTGAATAGATAGTATTATTTAGGCAGTACAAATAGCATGCAAGCTAAATATGATTATTTCTGGGACTCTATAACTTTAGACAGCCAACTTTAACTTTTTGTAAACACACTTCAATAATAGATAATTATTTTAGGTTTAAAATGACAACAGTTAGAAAATATTCAATTATTTTAACAAATGTATGGGAATAAAGATTCAGCTTTTGGCTTTTTCTTATTGGAAAATAATTTCTGTTTGGCTCTTCTGATTGATGATATTACATGCTCATTTACAAGATTCCTTCCAGTTTGCTCATAAAATATGGCTAGTTAAGCTTCAGCAGCAAGAAGTTAAATAAATGAGAAAAAAAACTGACATTCAGCACCTCAGAAATTATGCAAATTATGGCATTTTAAATTAAGGACAGATGCAGACAGAATATTAAGTATTCACAAGTCTGATTTTATTTCCCCTTTTTCTTTTTAAATTTCAAGACTATACTTGTCTGGTGCATGTGGGAGAAATTAGTGGTCTTTAAAAAGGGCATTAAAAGTAGAAAACAAATCTAATAAATAAATTAACTAAAAAATAATGAATAATTAATAAAATTTGCTATGTGGAAACTGAATCAGTGACTATTTATCTCATTATCTATCCATCCATCCCTCCATCCACTAATAAAAATGCACAATAAATGGCTCAAACAGCCATACAGTATGCAGCAAATTGTTATTATAATTTACTGAATCCGTGGAAGATATGAGCAGGTTTTGATTAAATATATATATCTACAAAAAACATTTTAAATGTATGTTAAAATTCATTGATAAATAAAATAAAATTGAATAAAATAAAATAAAATAAAAACATGAACATTTTTCTTGGAAGAAAACTCCTCAACAACATGATATAAGGATGTAAACTTGTGTTGGTCCGTTAATGTGAACTAACCAACAGACCGTAAATGTTAAAAGTTAAAAACGAACTTCTGAACTTCTCTCTGGATCAGCTCACCTGTTTCACTCAGCGCTTCCCAACAATGAAGATCCAGGAAACCTCAACGTAACGTGTGAAGTTGTGATAAAGAAAGAAAGAAAGAAAAAAGCTGTAAATCCATTTTGAACAGTGGGACTGAGAATAAGTCGCTCCATCTTTTATACGCGCTCCCTTAATTATAGCTAGGTAAGACGCTGAGGACCGTCAGCCCGTCCGTGATTGACAGCGGGGTGAATTAAAGCGGATTTGAGGGGATGAACTTTAACTTAACGACCGACTTCGCTGATGATGCGACTATTTAAAAGCCTTTGTTTGTCTGTAACCTACATATAGGCTTGTTGTTTCCGTTTTAGACGCCACGGACGGAGGGAATTTAGCGGTAAAAGGCTGGAGCTGTCCGCCCGAGCTGCCCGGTGCTCCCCTCCGTCTGTGCGTCCTTGGTTTCGTCCAAACTTGGTTCAGATTTGAGTTCGTTTGCTCTGCTATCTGGAAGCGCTCAATTGGAGGAGAAGGACCGTCAGTCCCGTCTCTGCTTCTGCTGTCAATGGCTTTCGGGACTGATTTGATTTGAATGTCTGGGATTTTGAAGCACCAATAATGGATATTCTATGGATATTATGGACCATACCGGCCGTAATAGCTGTTGAAGGTAAGCTAGTGTCTCCATCCCGGTTAGACGCATCCTCTCGCCGGCTCGAGTTCGAGACAAAGCGCGTGGATTTGCTTTTTTTATTTAAACATCACTGATAAAACCCATCTTTTCTGGTTGTTTTATTCTCAGCGGGATGCTGATGTGGTTCCGGTTCTGACATTTATCACAGAGTCCGCTCAGACCGGGCTGGATGTGGGACAATAAACATCTAGCGCCTCGCAATGCACTCAGTGGACTCTAATAACCAATATTAGAGTTAATTATGACATTAAACCAACTGCTTTTTTAAAACAATGCGCGTGTTTAGCTTTATTAGGATGGCAATGAACGTGAAAAATGACAAGCGCATCTCTGGGCATGGAGGTGTGTCGCTCTCTGTTGTCAGACGGTAATGAAAACAAAAAAGAAGAAGAAAAGCGTTTCATTTATTTTGGACATCTATGAGATTTATTTTTTGAAATATGCAAGCTGAGCAGTTTTCTCTTTATCTCACAGGAGGCTTTTATGTGCAGTCATTTTTTTTTTTTTTTTTTACACAGATTTCAATTCAAATGGCATCAGTCAGCGTGGCTTATAACGCACAATGAAACAGGTTGAAAACAGGCACCATTAACCTGGCTGCATCCACAGAACGCTTTTAATTAAAGTAACAGTAATACAACAAATTATTATTATTAGAGTTTATTAACATTATACTGCACAGAATACTTAATATTTAAGGTCTTTAAACAAATTTAATTCTAAGGGGACATCATTTCCCACACATTGTGCTACAATCCATCAACATTTAATGTGCTGGCAGTGTTGAAGCTGGACTCAATTTGCCCTTTGACAGGTCAGGACACTCCACAATCAACAGTGTGGAAAAGTGTCAGCCCAGTAATTTATTCAGCCTATTCTGAGGATTCAGGAAACAAATGTGTCCTCTTCCTCTGGTCAGTTAAACCAAACCTCATAATTACAGGTGGAGCACAGAAACAATCCGTTATCCCTTTGGTTTAGTTAAAAATAAGGAACAAAAAAAAAAAAAAAAAACAACTTGTTTACAGTGAAGTCTTTTGCACATGTAGCAATCCAGATCTGTTTAGGAGGTTATGGACCTGGAAGGCTCCGTTTACGTATTTATGTGGACTAGACTGATCCAGTTTATGTTTCAGTTCAGTTACATATCTGAAACTTCACTTTACCTGCACAGGTTGCCAACTTTTACATTTTTTTGTAATATAATTAAAATATTTAAGTAGGTAAACAGGACATCCCCTTATTTTAGTGAAAGGTGCGATCCAGCCCTATAGGGAGAGATCCACAAGATATTTATAAATTGTATTCTATGTGAACAAAATACAATAAAATGTATTTGTTGAACATATTTGACAACCATAATTATATATATATGCACAAATGTAAAATTTAGAGTTTATATTTCACCCTTAATTACAGTTTGTTTTTATATAATTTCTCAGTTTTGCAGCTTGATTGCTGTTGGAATAATTGTTTATTTTTCTACCTAATTTTCCCTCCTTGCATCCTGTCCAGCTTAAGGGAACCACAGGATGCGACAACTGCCAAGAATAACATTAATTTCACACTAAGCAGAATTCCACTTCTCTTCTGTCTTTAAATAAATGCTAACTGAACCAAATGCTCAGCTTTTTATTTTTCCCGTCGAGCTAGGAATTTGATCATTGTCTCAAAAAGTAAAAAGAAAAGTTTCCTAGACAAATTTTTCTAACGTTAATACGGTGCTCAGTGGTGAACTTTAAAAGGCACATTGCACATATTTTTCAGGCGGTGATGCTTCGCTTGATGATTTGAAAACCAGCTAATGTCGTCGCCAACTGAATACGGTCCCACCTCTCCATTCTACCCTGTAACTCGCCCTACTCCGTCGTCCAATGAAATCACAAGGTCTCGTTACGTAGAAAAAAAAAATAAAGAGTTGAAAAAGAGGTCACTGCAGCTCTAATCCAAAAAAAGAAAAAAAAACTATCCCAGCATGCAACAGAAAGGAGCCCTCCAGTGGATTGCTGTGACACGTTTAGTGAACGGACAACATTTTGTTATTTTTACCAGTGAAAGACACGTCTGTATAGAGGAGTATTGTTCTTTATGTTACACGGGCGTCATGTAAATTAAAACCAACATTACATCTCATCCATTGACGACGTGCTACAGTCTAAAAACTTAAAACGAGATCAAGAAATCATAATACTAGGATCTATTATGTAAACCTAATTTCTGTGGAGGGAATATAAAAGGGCGACTTGTACAAATAATCAATGATTTAGTTAGGGACCGTGCTGCAGAGGATTAGAGGATTAAAAATGTGTCTGAACTTAACAAAAACCCCAGCTGTGACCCAATCTTACGTCAACTTTACCAACCATGTTTGCAGCACCGATGTTCGAGTTCGTTTTCCTCAGTGTCCCATTTTGTTCAGAGTTTTAACACTCGAGTTCATCCATCAGTTGCATTCACGTTTTTTTTTAAAAAGGCGTGTACACTGGCCTTCAAACCAACTTTAACTTGTTGATTAGCATTAATAGAAGCTGATGCCATGTCGTATTGGTTTAAGCAACAGTAACAGGCAGGCTCTTTTTGAAAATTAATGGACGTAGAACTGCCAAGGAAATGAGCCTAGCTTCGTCAAACACGTCTATGAAAAACACACAGTGGATTTATCCCTTCATTAGCTCGCCCATTCATTGTCATCAGTGCTAAGTCGACAGACCTCCTAACAACAGCGGCGCTCATCTAATTCTGTTGAGTGGAAATGTTCAGATTCATTCCCAGCTATAAAATTGTTGTGGCCTCTGTTAGGAGGAGATCAGTTTTATTAGATGCATTGTTTGTTTTTTCCACTCCCTGCCCACCCCTCCTCTTTTCTGTTGAGATTTTTTGTACTCGGATGTTTTTCTGGGACGATTGGTGTTGCTATGATGCAACAGCAACCTCGTCTAGACTTCCACGCGAGTAATTGTTGGTTAGTGGAATGATAGATCACTTTGAAAGGATAGTTTTTCTCCTTTTTTGCATCTATGAACATAATGGGGCCGAAGCCACAGTAGAGGATGGTGAAGCGGGGTAGAATGAGATCACAGCATGGCGTCTTTAAAAAATGTCTCAGATTTGATTGCATTTCAGTCTGCGCTGCATTCCTTCAGAGCTCCATTGGACATGACTCAGTCCAGCATTAGCAAACGTTCTATATTTTAGTAACTTACAGTCTTATCTTTTGAGGACTCTCTCAGTAGCACTTTCTCACAATATAGGAGCACTTGACATCTCCACACACTGTATGATTGTAAATTTTTTTTAAAAAAACCCTGCCAAGTTCAGTGAAGATGTTTTCATATGTAAATTTCCTAGCTGCTTCTGACCACAGTTATTTTGTTAAGAAGGGTCGTGTGGGTGTAAGTTGGAAGATGTTTGAAGTATAAAAGAACATGCACAGAGGGGAATATCTGAAGCAGGGTTAGTTAAAGGTAAAACGAGCGACCATTTACAAATCCAGTGTTTTCTCAGTCCACCCAATGAGCAGATGCATGGAGCTGGCCTGCACGCCAACCGCCACAGTAGGCTTTCACAAAGAATCTGTCTCTATTCAAGCCTTAATCCAAGCTGCCGAGGGCCCAGGCATTGTCACTTTGCATGCAAAATTTCAATTAGTGCTGGTACCAGTTGTTTCACTTGAAGGGGGTGTCACATTTCTGAGACATCTATTGCTACCTCTAGGGTGAGATTAAGGCATAAGTATCACCGATTTGCTTTAGAAAATTTGCTGCTCCCCAGGACTGAGCAGCTCTGCTCTATTATCACCACTGTACTACACCTCAGCCACAAGCAAGGCATCAAAACACTGTTTTTAACTGTCATTATGTCAGGAAATAAATATGGCATGGTAAGTTTAGTTGGTCATCTCTGGTTAACGTTTTACCAAACAGATTTCTGTTTGTGTCTTTTGTGTCCATGTTCCTGCTGGCTCTGCAAGCTGAATAGTTGCGCATGTTGCTCTTGGCTCCAGCCTTTTCAAGCAATTTGACTAAAGTTTTGCTCCAGAGCGTGATGGACAGTTTGACACGGTTTCCATGCTTTCAGCTGTTCGGCTCAGACCGCTTTGGTTAACTTTCATGAGCCAACACTCCATTTACTCCTGCTGTTAACGGTTCCAGACTTTTGCCCTCGAGATGTGTCGCTAAAATGACATTTTGGTTGTGGAATTTTTTTGATTGGTGTTGAAAAGGGCGTCATGTTGTGACATGTTTGGCCCTGGAAAGTTTTTTCTATTTTTAAAATCAATAAGCATGCTGTATTGGTACTTCCAAAAATGTTTTGTTCTTTTATTTTTTTAACTGAGAAAATTGGCAAATAAAGAAAATCTAGTGAATGGGATTCAGATGAGCTACACATGAAATAACAGGTCCCATATCTCACTGGAGTCTGACTGTTGGACTTGGCACAAAACTGAGAAAATACACATTTTTAATTGGAATCACACCATTACTGTAATCGGTACACATATTGAAACACGCCTCGCCTTCCTCTGCTTATCCAGGTCCGGGTCACAGGGGAAGCATCCCAATAGGGCAGTGGTTCCCAAAGTTGGGGTCGTGACCCCACTGTGGGTCCTGAAACAACAAATGGGGGTCCTGGGATGTTCTCCAGAACTAAAAGTGAATATAAAAATCCTTGCCAATACCATATATTTTGCCCTTACAAACTGTTAAACAGATGAATAAACATGGTATAATAGTTGTAGATGTTTGTGTTGTCATTTTATTCTTGTTTAATTAGTTTATTAACAGTGTTTGTACATTTTGCCAGTGATGGTTGGGGTCACGAGTCTCTGCCACTGTCATTTTGTGGGTCAGAAGCCAAAAAGTTTGGGAACCACTGCAATAGGGAACCCCAAAACAGCCACCTCCAGTGGGACCCCCCAGTGTTCTCAGGCCAGCCTGGAGATGTACTTCCTCCAGCTCATCCTGGGTCAAACGGGGGGCCTCCTGCTGGACATATTTAAACTGAAAATAAGTTTCACATTTTCAGTTTTCAATTTAATCACAAAGTGACTTAATTATGTCTCAATTTGTTTTCAATCTAGTCTCCTTTTATTTGCAGTTCTGTTTTGGTTGCCTCAGTCCCAAAATGTCTGATTCTGTTCATCTCCAGTGAGTCACAACGTAGTTTGATCCAACCCAGCCCTTCCCAAAGTTGTCTCACATTTCTCGCTCTTTGACTCACGTCTAGGATTCCAGGTGCCCAGGACGGCTCAGTTTATTTAAAGAGCGAGACTTTGCAACTCATTCCATAAACTGAGAAACCTCTTAAAACATTTCAAGACGTTTTGGAAACTCCTTTGCAAAGTTCTTTTGCAAGGATAACTATATGGCAGTGCAAATCCCACAAACCAACAAATATGTTCACATTTATGAATACAAATTAGTATTTAACATCACCCTAGAAAAGTAAACATTCTGCTTGATTTTTAATTATGAGCCAAAATGTTACTAAATCTGTTCAATCTCTTACTTGCCCAGGATATTATGAAAACCTTATTTTTAGATCTACAAGTTTATTTTTAATCTCTTTAATAAAAGAGCAGGTGTTGATTTGGTTTGAGGCCTAATTATTTTGCCAAAACCAGATATGGCTGCTTTTAAATGATCTGGAATGAAAATGTTGAACAGGTTTTTCTAAGTCTTTCAATTTGCTGCACTTTGCTGCTAGAACCTGGTTTGCACCTGGAAATTTTAGAGTCATTTAGTAGTAATGAAGACATGCATGATCTCCCTTTTCATTTGAAAATAAAGAGTAAAAAAAAGGTCACATCACTGATGCTTGTTGGTTTAGTTTTGGTTTTAAAAGACAAATTGCCAGTGGTTATGTAACTTGAATGTCTACATATATATGTACACACATAGCATGTTCAAATATAACATTTATGATTTATGAATAAAACTAAGAAATATGTCTGTTAATTCAAAATGATTTATAAAGACTTGAAGGAGGACGTTTTTTTAAATTAAAATCCCAACATCGTTTGACCTAAACACAAATTGATTACTTGGAGATTTTTTAAATTTTGTCCCACAGTTTCTGCTTGGGCTACAAACCACATGAGCAACCTTAACCACGAGTTAATGGCTTACAAGTATTCCTCTTTTTCTTTGGCAATTACGGAGCAGAAAAGAAGCCGAAAGCTGTTCTTTCAGCGAAGTGGGAAGACCTTGGTTTCATGTAAAAGCACTCAACTCCTAAATCTACAAGAATAGAGATTATTAAACCACACACATGTTCCAAGTTGCTAAACGTGTCTGAGAAGTTGCAAAAACTTGCAAGAAAGACATTTTGCTGGGGAATCTGTACCGAGGCATGAGGTTAAGTCAAGTAAAGGAGAGGTTAGCGCTGAGATGACACTTATTTTTCCTCATTTAATTACAGCAAAAATCCAAAGAGCAAAATTGAAACCAAACCCCAAACCCACTGAGTGTTTATCAGAATAGTTAAAAGATTTATGGTTTGGGTAAATGAACACCAACACATTTTTTGGTGGTAATACCCCATAATATTTGTAGACACCAAACAGTAGCCTTTTACTATGTCCTTTATTTATTTTAAGCATTTACATATAATATATATAATTTATCTAAAAACTTACATTAATAGTGTGAAATATTTACCAATACATTACCACTGTTAAGAGATCAAATTATGGACTCTTGATCAGAGATAACAAAAAGGTAAGTCAATTAGAGTTTTCCTAAATGATCTCTCAGGTAACTTATAAATTCTGATTTATTTATTTAACTTATTTAATTATTTCATTCATTCAAACATGGTTTGTTAAAATTCCATTACTCATTATCATATTCCAGCTCATTCAGCATTATTATAATCAAGAGCCTAATTTGATCTTTGCCAAAAAAAAAATAAAAAATTGGCATAGAGGGCAGCCTGTTAGACCAAGAAATACAGTTATCACATGCAAAAAAAAAAAAAAAATCATTAAAAGATATTAACACAACCCTTTGTCATTATTATAAACTTATTTCCTTAATTGTTTATTTGTGGGGCAAGTACCATCTATTAATGTCTCCAGATGGGCCTTTACTATGATTTTTTATTTTATCATCTCACCATTATGAAACAGCAATGGTTCTTTTGTGGGAAAAAAATTAGAATATGAATACAACAATGGACAAGTTTGCATAGTTCAGACAGGAACTTGCTTTACCTCTCCGTAACCTTTCCAATATCTCACATAGAAATCTAGATCAAGGGTGTTCCTATAGCCCGTTATCTTAATTAGCACATGCTAATTGGCACCACAGTCTCTGGGTAAGTCATATTTATTAGGGAAGCCTGATTCATCCCAACCCGTTGGGAGTCAGAGTTATTAGGGAATGTATTTTCAGACAGTCATGAAACACAATGTGTAAGGATTCAGATGCAAAATGGCCCTGCAGGATCTAGAACTAATTTGTAGCCCGAGTTGCTGCATTTGACAGTAATTTACTTTATCTGGAATCATTTGTTTTCTCCATGTAATTTAATATTTTCAGCATTTTCCAGGTAGTTTTTTTGCACGATCACCAAGTTGTAACTAGCCTGACCAGTAACACCTTTACGTTGCTCTGTTTGAATGTGAGTCAAGCACGCCAACAGTCTGGTACTTCCAACAGTCACAGCCTAGCTCAGAGCTAGGATGTGAGAGAGAAAGAAAGACAGACGGAAGGAGGAGGAGGAGGGAAGGGTGTACCCTGAGAGAGGTCAGACCTCGTTTCAGAGATCCTCATCCACATCCACCCCAGGTACTGTGACACTGCCTTTATGAGTGTGCCTGGTGAACACAAACCCAGTGGATTAGTGTCTGTCTCTCAATGTCCCCGGGAGCAGAGCCCATCGTCGGAGACAAAGCGGGGCTGATTGCGTTGTCATCTGCATCACAAAGAGAAGCCTTCTCTACCTGAACCGCTGCCTGTGTGCCGAGCTATACATCACATCTATCAGCGACTCTGGACCCACGTGACATCTGCCTTTTGTTTTTTGTCCATCTCCCCCTCTTTCATTCTCTCTTTGGCCCACACCGTCTGTCCACCAGTAGTGCCCCCCCTCCCCCACCCCTGGAAGCGTAGCGTTTTAGTCTACAACTGCAGCGCTGTTTTCTGGTTTAGCTAGTGGTTATGTATTTAACACTGAGCATCATCTTGTCTCACTACACGAAGCCCATAAAACATTTTGTGTGCGTCTTTTCTTCTTCCCCTCTGGGTCTGGCTCTATAGCTGTATCTCAGGTCTGCCAGCATGCTTAAGACAAAAGCTCAGTCTTTCCCAGTCTGACCCCAACAGGTCTATCAGGCTTACTCAGATAAAGAAAACACCCCAGCTGAGGTGCTGCCAGCGGCTAGATGCGTTTTATCTGATTAGTGTACTTGGCAGACAGGCCCGGCTCTTCTATAACTGATGAGTGTTGTGTTGTGTCTGTGACCTAGCCGATTCCAACAACCATAACAGAGACAGATAAAGCTCTATCTTTTGGATCATCTTCTTACGCTCGTATACTTACATATTTGTCATGCCTTAACGTTTGTTTTAACACGTTTGCTGTACGTCATCACTAATGCATGACGACAAAAAGCACATGCATTCCACCTCAGGTTTATAAATAATTCAAATCAATCAAACTGAACTCATCGGACATTTAAAGAAAATAAATAAAAACAGACGAAAGCCTAAAAAAAAAAAAGAACGACTTTTCTAGTCCTCGTGTGTGACGGTTTCTATTCACATGTAATTGCATTAGCTCAGAGAATAGGAAATTAACACAAAGCAATTAACTGATTTGGCCTTTGGCTGTGAGTCGTCGGGTTTTGGAGCACTGGAGCTCATTTTCTAGTTTCCTAAATTAATTTGGAAATTGCAATCATATTTGCAACCCTTGTAAAGCCCTAAAATGCAAGACCCTGGAACTTGATTTAATTTAGTGAAAGATGTAAATTCAACATTATTATCGCATTACAGACATTTGCCGTAAGGGTTATTAATTTCTTTTTATGAAATGTAGTAAGGTTGATATGCTCCGAGAGTTGTAGGTTAAAAGAGGTAAAAGGTATAAAAACAGCAGCAGAGCAACACTTGGCGGTTTATTGTAAACAATGATGTAGACATATTTTTTATTCGTCATTTGGGAGGGAAATTTAGCCTCAGAACTAGATAGTTTTTAAGGAGTGATAATACATTATTGATGATATATATATATATATATATATATATATATATATATATATATATATATATATATATATATATATATATATATATATATATATATATATATATATATATATATATATATATATATATAAACAGTATCAAATTAACCAAATTATCTGCAACTTGCAGGTCAGAACCATATTTTATGTCTTATTTTCTAGTATGCATTGTGCATGATGACAGTATTTGACATCACCTATAAATTTGTTGTGCACACATAAATGTGATGTTATTTAATTCATCTGCAACATTGTACTTTATTATCACACACAATATTACAGTTTATATTGACTTTATTGTAGATATGTTTCCATAGTGTTGTACCTACAGTACGACAGAAGCAAGCATTTACCTTTTGCAACATATTCACTCCCTAATAGTATTTACATAGCGAAGTGTCACCTTAAATAATCCTTTTCACCTTTAAGGCCGTTCTGCAAGAACTGAGAAATTAATTTATTTGCAGGACATTTCATACTTCACATCAAACTCCTGAGAAGTCGTTATTGTGCCCGCCCCCTGCAGCAGCCTGCTTTTCCTACACGTCTACTTCAAATTGGAGACCAGTCATACAAAACATGTTGGGACACTTAAAAACAAAAGTTCTGCCCTGATGCCTCTGTGTCTCCATTAATGACTTTTTCTCCTCCTCTGCTGCTGCTATTCCCTGGGGTGTCCCACAAGGTTCAGTCCTCAGCCCTCTCCTCTCCTCCCTGTACCTTCTTCCCTTGGGTGCCATCTTCTGCAAGCACAACATTCAGTTTCACGTTTATGCAGATGACTGTCGGGTCCTTTTCCCAATAAACCGCTCTGGTGGGGGCTCCCATTCAGCCTCTCCCAAGTCTCTACACGTTGTGCACTGTACAGCACTTTGGTCAGCATTGGTTGTTTTCAAGGTGCTTTATAAATAAAGTGTTATGTTATGTGCCGAGAACAAGCTGCAAAAGCTGTCAAATGAGGTTGGCGATAAATAAAGGGTCATTTTCTTCTCACCGTCTTGGTTTTAGCAGAGTATGTAATAATACCCTTTATGGTTGAATAGTTTTGTTTTTTTTTTTTAAACGCTGAAGTAAATTGATTCATTTAAATTGTATCTTGTGAGAAAAATGTTTGGAACAAGGCAGAACAATAAGATACTAACTAAGAACCAATATTCACACATCGTTCTTATCAAGTTATAGGAGGTGTTTTTAAAGCTGAACCTTGTCATAGCTATTTATAAACAGTTGGAAAACTCTGAACCCTGAAAAAATGTCACTAGAAAATTGAATTAAATAGAGACATGATTTGAATTGATGACATATCTTTTTATCCTTCTTGACTTTACCAGCCCCATCACTCAGATCTTTGAGAAATACAACAAAAATCAATAACCAGACTCAAAGATTACACTCCTATGATTGTGTTTATGGAGTCCTATCAATTGATGCTTCATTAAAGTTGTTTCATATTCAGCAAAGTGGATGATTAATGCACCATTTAGGCAGAGAAAGCTTACCTGAATTTACATAATCACTTGACTGGAAATGGATCTAGTGGAGGAAGCAATCAGTGATATCTGCCACACTCACGCTCAAGAGCTCCTGTTATTGTAATAACATCACGTTCCCCTCTCCATCCAACCAACGGCTCATTGTTATTTTATTCTAATTTTCTCGCTCTTGAAGAGATTCAGCGAGACATGCTGCCTCTAAAACTCTGATTTTTATTAAGCTTCCACCTAAAGTCTGGTACCCCTGATTGACTAGTGCAGTCCTATACATGTCTACTGCCCTCTAGTATAAACTACAGGTGGAAAAAGCCAGTTTTATTTTTTTATCACTAGGCTTGGGCGGTGTCATGGTAATACCATGCAGCCGGCATATCAACATTTAGATACCGCCCAATATTACTGTTAACAAACTGCATAACAAAGCTGATCAATTAATCATTTTCCCAAATTTGTTCAGTTTTACAAACTAGATATTTAAATTTTATATTCCAGGCTTCAATGCAGCATTGTGGTAACATTGGCTGACATAACACGAGTCAAGTATATAAGGAGAGGGTGACATGATGACTGGTTTTCATACCTTCATCTGCCAGGAGCCTTTTGATGAGAAATCATAATAGATTATTTAGGAGGGCAGCTGGTGAATCTATAGAGGACCTCAAGAGGCCTGTTGCGCCTGTGAAATCAATACTCTAATCCAGCTGGAATCAATACATGAAATGAATGTTATTTGATAGGGTTAAACATGCAGAATAATATTATCTTGGAGTCCAAATAACACAAACAGGCTTTAAAGCCACAGAGAGCCCTGTGTTATGGAGTAAACTCTTAATTCTTTATTGAGCTGAGCTTTAGTTTTGATCTGTGCTTCAGTGTAGCTTATTACTAAAGAAGCAGTAGACTAAAGATTTATCTGCCTCAGATCAGGGCTGTGCATCACAGTTTCCCAGAACTGGCACATTAAAATGTATGTCCTTACTTAGCTTTAGAGTGTACCCACAACTATTTATTCCTTTTTGCATTCATCGTCACCAGCAGTTACAGTGATGCATGTTAAATCTAATGCAATAAGCTACCCTATATTGTTATACTATGTGGAGTGGATACATAGATTTTATTTTTAAAGCTTCTCTGACAAGTTAAAGACACAAAATTGTGAGAATAATGTAAATTTTCAATTGGAATCACATTGAATTGGCACAGATGACCTTTGTGTGACTTGTTATGCATTTTATTGCAAATTAGTGACAAAGTACGGAAGCGTATTGCATTCACCCGAAAAAAATAAAAAGCTCAGTTTTTCTGAATTAACGAGACAATTTTTACAAAAATAAATATAAATTAATTCAGTTAATTCAGAAAAACAGAGCGGTTTAATTATTTTTTTAAAATTATCTTGTTAATTCAGAAAAACAGAGCATTTTATTTTTTTCGGGTGAATGCAATATGCTTCCGTAACAAAGTGTCTTAATATGTCTCAATTTCTTTATAGTTCACTCTAAATTAATTCTCAATTTGGTTGCAAACCCCTCCCAATGCAGTCTCATGTGTCTTGCACTCTGACTCACAGAAACTTAACAATTAAGGGTTCCAGACAGTTCAAAATGCAGTGGCTATTCTCCATCTGCAGAGATCACGAATCTTCCCTTCCCTTTTTTTTTTTTAACTTGTTAGATTATTCAACAAATTACCTTTTTTGATTAAGCACAGCCTTTAAACCAAAGCAAACTACTTTCCAGACAATACATATGTCTTTTTATGAATGCTTTTATCTAAAGTGCCTTTTAGTACGCTTTAAAAAAGAAACTGCAGCATGGGTGAAATCATTAAGGCACAAACCTCAAAAGTGTTCTTGTACTTCAACACCTTGGCCTGATTACACCTAATCTGAGGACTTTAAAGATTCTCCTCTTTGTAATGGTCAGGCAGGAATAGTGCATTCATGCAGCGCCTGCAGACGTGGAAACATGCTTTGGATCTGTGGTCTGTCCTTATGTACGAGACCATGTGACAGAAGTGGGTATCCAGAAGTTGCATCGCTTCTGGGAGGGAGTAGGTTGGCCTCATTTATCTAAAACTGCCAACGTGAAGCCTTCCACGTTGCTAAATGTCAGTGCACACAAATTCTAACAGAATTTCCCCACATAGTATGTAAAAGCAGAAATAGGTGTATCACGCATTTCTGATGGAAATTAGGAGACAAATGGAAAGAAATCTTTGCTTCAAACATACATTGGATAATTTCAATTCAGCAGTTTTCAACACAAAAGCCATTGTTTTGGTTTAAAGAGTTAGCCTCACTAAGCAAAATGTAAAAGGCTTTGTTTTTTCACCATTTGACCCAACTTTTCTTTTTCACATTATGCACTCTTACTTTGATCCCATTGCCTACAGTAATGTTTCCTTTTTCTGAGAAACATGAAACTAAGAATCATATTTTTAGTGGCTTTTCTCCTTACTTACAAACATTTGGGGTGGGCATGTCCTAATTTCTATTTCACAGTTCCCAGCATGCTTATTTTCTGCTTCCCATTCTTTTTTGTGCCTCAGACACAAAATCATGCACGCCTCAGTGTACACCGTTTCATATTTAACACCTGCAGTGCTGGGATGTCTGGCTATTTTGGAATTATGGCATTAACTTGGAAACCAGAAGCCCAAAGCTGGATTAGTCACTAGGAGGTGTGAAAACAAGGTTAGGGCAAAGATGACCTTTCAGCTGATGTTTTGTAGTCGTACTGTGACTTCTGTACATTGTATCAAAACATCTGCTGCCACATGAGTCGGTTTTTCCTCTTTTTTAGATCTAAATTGACAGTTGTTGCAACACAAATCAGATCAGTTTCATTTCACTGTGATTTTCACATTAACTGCTTTTTTATTTTTATTTTTAGGAATGTGTGAAAACAAGCATAAGTCACCAAAATGAGTTTTCAAATAGGTATCTTTGGATCAGCAAACTGACATTAAACACTTAGGATAGGGTGACCATATTTAGATTTTCGAAAAAAGGACACTTGGCTCAGTCGTAAAACATTTTGATACCGTTTAAAGATTTAAATCAAGTACATAGTCTGTGATGTTTTGAAGAATAGTTGAAGCTTCACTGAGGAGTCAAACGAGCTTTTACACAAATATGTCTCAGAGCTCTCACCCCTCCAGTCGGGTATAATCCTTATGCTGTGCCTCCCCCAGACATGGGACGGCGCATTGCCACAGTAACAAGAGAGCCAAACACCAGTCGTTGAAACGTTCCCCCAGGTTTTTCCTCCATGTCCAAACGTCTTTTTTTTTTTGCTGAAAAGGTGTTTTTCTTTTGGGGACTCTGGTATTTTTTCCTAAAATTGAAGCGGTAGCAGATGACTTTTTCTGTCCTCCTCTCACTTCTGGGATGTTCTGCTGCAAAAAGCTCCAGCACGCATTAATGGAGGATCCAAGTAGCGCGGAAGTGAATCGCTTTGGTGAAACAGACGGATTGTCCAATAGTTGCTTTCAGTCCGAAACGTATGATTGGCTGAGGTTTTTAGAGAACTGCAGGACAACCACTTTGATTTCTTTTGTTGTTAAAAAGAATTAAACAGGAGTGAGGAGACAGCGGCGTCTGTTGAATGTCCGTTCAGTGAGGACGAGGCAGACGACGAGCGAATTTGTAGCTCTTGTTTAACCCTTTAGGGACACTGATGGATGATATAAATGTTCGTACTTAATCTGTCCGACGTTTCTCGAGCTGATCCAAATCTGCTTCCGCGAGATTCTACTATTACTACTCTGTTGATACCAGCATCAAGCCGGAAATGATCACGGGGTGTTGAGCCGACCAATCACAGGCATGCGTTGTCCGTCGCTTTCGACGCATAGTTAGAATTTTGGGCCCATCTCCGTCAGCCTCTGTGAGCATGTCGTAGAGAGCGTGCGTCGACGCATAATGGCGTTGCGTCAGTCCGTCCAGACGCATTAGTATAAATCAGGCTTAACTTAAGATGTAAATTAAGTTTCCTGACTTTAAAAAACAAAAACACACACTAAAAACACAAGTCACCACCTTTGAGTTACAAAGAAACTTGAGCGCTGATAAGAATCTAAAGAGATCAAATATTTTAACGTTGAATCAGCTTTGAGATCCTGTATTGATGACACATACTGTATTTGACCTTAGCTGAAAATCACTAAGTGTCTGACATTACTTTAAAAGTAGTCTTTAGTTCTGCATGTACTCATTGTAGAGAGTTTCTAATTCAAGCTTTAGTTTTCAGTTATAGCAAGACACAAACAACAGGACCTCAATGTTCCCCCCCAGCTGACAGAAGAAGTGTGCTAAACTCCATACACACTTAAACTGGTGTTATAGGTAGAGGGCACTTCAAAGACTCATTTCAAAACAACTCTTTTCCAACCATCTTAATCGTCTTTGTCCTGCCCAAGCATGCATCCTCCTCCCTGCTCTAAAAAATATAAATCCCACTTGCTATCCTTTCTTTGACCAGGCGCCACCTGTCATCCCAATGCTAATGTGACACGTTAACAGGAGCCTGAATAGAAACACACCACTTTGTAGAAAAACATTACCTGTCACCCTCTCAGGATTAGGAATTTCTGTTGTCAAATGATTTAAGGGCCTTCTGCTAGATTTTCAGAAGAGACACGATTGTACCTGTGGTCAAAAAGAAACATATGCAGCGTTTTTTTAAATGTATTTTTTCCAAAGGCGTCAAGCAATTGGCACCAGATGTGTGAGCAGAATGGGCTTTTATTTTCTCCTTACATGCGAGTGTCTGACATTGTGTACAGCTGGGTGAAGGAATACTCAAGTCCCTTTCACATGGAATGAGGAGGGGGTGAGAACCAGCAGGTCTAATTGAAGCGCTCAATGGGCTGTCTGAAATCATCACTCTACCACATGGAGAAAATCATCATCACTGAATTAAATCTGATTCAACAGCTCTTACATAAAGACAGGCTATTGGCCAAGATAGGATATTTTTTAAACATGTAAACATCGCTTGATGAATACTGTCATCTTTTATTTTGTCAAAGCAGATGTTAAACATTTGTGGAGGAGGAAGACGTTTATTTCATCTCCCTATGAAGGACCCTTTTATCTCTGTGCATGCAGCATTTCTAAATTGGCAGATTAAAAAAAATGTAATAATCTTCTTTATAAAAAATTTGTTCAGTGTAATTTAATGTGCATGTTTTTTGTAATGTAGTGATCAGTTGATTTATTTATTTTTTTCCACAAAATCCCTAAAAATCAGCTTTTAAATTGTCATTTATTACATCAAAAACCCCTTTCATGTGTTGTAAAAACCATGGATACATTTTTTTCCTCCAAGTTATTGTTGGCTTAAGCTGTGTCCCAAACAACCATCTCCCTCCCCCTTTCCAGTCAGATTTGTCTGGATGTAGTCCCAGTAGTATCCTCCTTCCCAGCTCTATCTGTGTTCATCCCACTACAGCCACAGGCCAGATCTCTGCTCGACTCTCAGTTCCAACAGAAAGCATACTTAATGCGTAGAAGGTTTTATACCATGTGCACACTAAACCGTTTTAGTCCAGACTGTTCTAGTGGAAAGTTGTGCTGATTACGTTTTAGCAGCAGCTACGTAGAGTGGTTAAGGTTACTTTTCTTGCTCAAGGGCATCTCGGTGGAAACAGGATAGAAGAGCAGTCCTTGTTCATTTAGCCCAACTGGTTTTTCTTGCAATGTGGAAACCACCATCTTGTTCGCATGTTGGAGTGAACTGTAGCACTGTTTGCGGAGAAGTAAAACAAGAGGGTTTGGAGATTTGTTGTATTAAAAGCATCACTGACACTTTGACTTGTTCCTTTAGGATTGGATATCATGCAAGGTTTTGCAAGAAGCAACTAGTGAACAGATTTTCCCAGAAATAGCAGCTCACCCTTTTGTGATGCTCTGCAAAACAATTGGTTTAGTTCAAATACGTTTTAATAAACAAGTGAACAATGCGTATAATTCATGAAATATGTTGCATTAAATATACATTGTGTATGGTTACTTTGCCATTTTATGCAAGTTTTTCCCAACAAGCTTGCCAAAACAACAGTACTTGTTCATTCATTTTGAACAAAATTTACCTTGTAGGGTTGTGCACCTCTGGTCAGAGGTTGATGTTGACAATCAACCATACATTACTAGCCACGAGCCATTGAAACGACTCATAGGGGCGGGATTAGCGGTTGTCAAACTGTTTTCCCCATGCTATTGGATAATGTTAGGACCAATCAGAGCCGTTTAGCAACGATTGAGCCAGCTGATAAATGAAACTTTAACCGTATCTGGTTGGCAAAGCAGCCAATACATCAGTTTTCAAAATAAAAGGACTTAAGTGCTTCTATTTGTTCACGTCTTTGAGAAAAGCCCAAATTTAAACCGTCCAAAGTTGATGAAAAAGCTGTTTCAAGCAAACGCGTTTCCCAAGTTCCCGCCGTCTTTTATTTCAGAGTCGAAGCTCTGCTGTCCCGCCCTCCAAACCATTAGAGCATTGTGATTGGCCCGGTACAAGACTGACCGAACCAATCAGTGGGCTGCTGAGGTTTTAATGAAGCGTGGCTAGACCAAAGTCTGCAGAGCAAATCTGACAGCCTAGTTTCCGAGGCCAATACATTACACTAAAGATGCAGAAAAAAGCAAAATAATGATTCACTGATCAGATTCCTGCTGCGAACTGCATGATGTGCAATTTCGTTCTTGCATGCCATCAAAATGTGCAAGCATGCTCTTATTTTGTCATGCTTTTCAAATGATAGTCACTTCCTCCCATTCAATTACCATTTTTAATTACGACCCACATGCTCTCTGGATCACCCTCCAGGAATAATCTTATATATAGTTTGATATCCAAACATCAATGCTTCTGAAAAATCATTTTCATGATTCATCACTTGGACTTCTGGGCTCCCATAGCAGCTTTTATAGCAGCACAGTCTGTCTGTGTTTTCTTCATGTAACCAATCAAATAGAATATCAAGTTGGTGTCTACATGTGCTTCAGTCTGATGTCTGCATGTTGCAAAAACAATCACTTATCCTATATATTGACATTAGTGCCTGTAATCTCCTTCAAATGTGAACTCTCAATAGTGCTTCCCTATAGTCAGTTATTAAGTAGATAATTGTAAATTCAATATTCACCAAATAAATTATGGTTATGCATTTTTGTCTATAGTTGAACAGCCCTAGAATGCTGTTAAAAAACACTGACTAGACACATTCCGGACTATTAAACCGTGAGGAGTTAAATTCAGAGAACACTTCATTTATCATACACCCACAGGGCACATCCAACTGTTCCTTTTTAAATCACAGGCCAGTGGACTCAAGCTGATTGCAAATATTTGACTCAGGTCTCGGTAGCTGAGGGACTCACTACAAACAAGAATCCTATTTTTCTTGGACTGCAGATCTCCAAATTGACTACAACCAACTGCCTTTTCCTCGTCAGTGGCCACATTTAATGTGTGGATTATTAAAGCCAGACTTGGCAGGATGCAGCCAGAGCAATATATTACAGACGTGATGAAGTTTGGTTCAAGCAGTGAAGGGAGGAAAATCATACCTAATCTCCTCATTAAGATTGCAGAAGTCAGCATGTAATTTCTGCCACTATGCGAGTGCTCACTGCATTACCTAATGCATATGGAGATGAGCTCAACTGGGTCAGGCCGCTGGTCATTTCTGGACACTAGAAGCAGATGTGGGTGCACGCACTTTGTCATGATCTGCATATCATCTGCTCCTTGCTACAGTTCTTTTAAATAGGTAAGCAGATCATTAACATGCATGGCACAGCTGAACAAGATTAAGTTTTCAGTGCATTTCTTTAACACTCAAGCATAGGATGTGCAGTGGTGTGCACCGACATATGGGGGTAGGGTAGAGAGAACCGTGAGGGTAGATTTGAGCCCTTAAGGTCTACTTTTTATAGATAAATAGACGGGTAGACTGATCAGCATTAAGAGGGTTTTAATATTCCTTGGCAGACGCACAGAACTGGCTGTATAAATCTAGAATTTCCTTTTAGCATACCCTTTTTTCCTCCTGCTACATTAAGTGACATGTCTGTTTGAGTTAACTTAAGGAACTCTGCCCTCATTTTCCAGTGCAGAACCACTCATTTGTCAGATGCAAGCAGATTGGTGAGGCAGTTATCCAGCTTTACACAAACATTCTTTGCCTCACATCATGCACTTCCACACTTCAACTGACATGTTTATACAATTCTGCAAGAAATCCTACAGATAGATGGACTTGATCTTTTAACCACATTCTGAGAAGGGTCCAGTTTGCAGATGCACTTGGACTGCTACTGTCCCAGATATCAAACCCACATGCCATTCAGACAGCTAAAATTGGTGATAGATTGGTGAGTATTACTTGTAAATTTGTGCGAAAGAGTATTTTTTTTCCCCTGGATCTGAACATTGGAATGTTTTAACATCTTGAGTTTGGTTTTTAAACTCTGATTCACAGCAGAATGCTATTTATACATTCACCTTGTTGTAAACAATGCATCCACTTCGCTAGTTTTCATTGCAAAAGAAAAACGCGTCTCTCTTGCTGCAGGTACACCATGCGCTTTCTGCTTTCACCAGGCAGTCACAGAGAAGTGAGCAGCTGCAAACCATGAATGATCCGTTTTTACGTGCACAGTGCTGTTCTTGTGGTTAGACGGAGGCTGTTTGCAGAGTGAGAAAAAATAGAAAAGACACGCTGTCATTTCTAACTTTCTCCCTGAGCGATCACTTTACATGTAAATGCAGTCGCAATCACAGTACAGCAGTTGTCTTAAACACACAGTTTGGGTGTGACGATGCTGTATGACAAGGCTCCACTGCCTTGACAAATTTTAAATATTAGAATTCCTTTTTGTTGTAATTAATCATTAAATATCTTAAAAAATACAGAGTTAAGTCTATCAAGCCTCTGTCAAATAAATGCATTGGTGCAAGTTTGTATAAAAGGTATTTTGGCTTTCTGATATACCTTAGACAATGCTTGGGTCCTGAGAGACATTAAATGTACCAATTTTCATGCAGCATAGATAAAATTTGTACATTTCTTTAAATGTGGAACTTGCAGGATTTTAGGGATCTTTTGTTTTGTTTCTCTAAAGTAAAGAAATGGATACAATTTCTAATTTTTTAGAGATGTAATCATTTTTCCATGTGCATCCTGAAGTCTTAAATAAAATGACCTGGGAGCAGGACCTAAGAGTGCAGCAGCAGCCAGGTAAAATCCAAACAGGTGTTTAATGGAAGAAACTATACCAGGATGTCTAAATAACTAAATGACAGAATGCAGAGCAGAAGCAGGAATTATGACAAAAAAAAGAAAGAAAGTGACAGCAGGTTGCAACCAAACAGGAGCTATGCAACAGAGAACTAGATATACACTGGGACGCCTGATTACTGAATGTGGACCAGGTGAGCCAATTAGCAGACGAGTCACAGGTGTGTGAGTGGCAGAACAAAGAAGGAGCGCTGAGGGAAACAACGAGCAAGGAAAAGCAGGTTACACAGAACAAACAGAAAATCAGAATGCAAAAATGCAATCACTGGAAATCAGAGTCCAAATAAACAGGAAACTAAACAGAAAATGAAAACACCAGAAACAAACAACCATGACATTAAATTGATATTTTGGGCTGTTCAAGCTGTTCCTGAGCACTGCAATGAAAACGGTGCTAAAAATAACTCTGTCATCTTTCCAAGATAGGGCTGCAGCAAGACAACCTTGTGTTGTCTCTTTCTTTGTTCATCCTTTCATCATTCAGACAGCGTGTGGCGACTCAGCCGATGGTGCTCCATGCAGATGTTAACCACCTTTCATAATCTGCGCCGTATGTAGCTGTAAAGATGATGGAAAGTGTTCTGTGCAAAGTTGATGAAGCTGAGTTGATACACACCAGTATTACCAGTTAAAAAAAGTGATGTCGTCCACAGTCCACTTAATATTCTTTCTGTACAAGATGCATAGTCATGTTTCCTGAAAGTTCTAAAGCCTAAGACCTGCTGTAGTGTTGTCTGCGTTTAGTCTAATATTGACTTCATCTAAAACGAACATTAGCCGAGGATCTTGCTGTTTCTGAATGATCTCTCCCCTCTTTTACACGCTGCTTGGTGTAATAGTCAGTATCCACAGAATGAAAGCATTTAACTCCAATCAATGAGATTTATGGCTGCTTTACGAGGCAAAGGTGTCTTAGCTCACTTGAAAGTGCTGTTTTGGCCAGCTTCCAGCCTGATGAGACCAATAGCCGTGTATGATGAATTGTTATTATCTTGGCTGCTTGCTGTAGAATTCACACTTTTCTGTGAGTTTGAAAAGGCTGCAACGTCTTCCTCTATCAATCAATAGTCAAGTGGGTTTTACCTCCCAGCTGTCCGACTGCTCAGGAATGAAACCAGACAAATATAAAACCAAACTAGCTAAATCTAGAGATTCATTCAGCAAATGACTCATATCTACTTCCTATTTTCTCTCAAGCATCTTTTCCACATTTGTTTTTGTGTTCTTGCAGAATTCTGACAAATGGTGCATTAATGAAGCCAACACACAGTGCAACCCCTCTCCATTCATTTTCATTTAATGAGTGCATTCACTAAGGTTGGGCGATATGTAACATTTTTCCAGCTGATATTCGTCAGTGCAACAAATGACGATGGGGCGATATATTTGTATAGACGACATTTTGATATTTTTGCAGGCTGAGCAGTGTAAACATGCATGGCCTGATTTGCCAATTTAGAACTCAAAAGTCCAAAAATGGAGGAAATAGTTGCCAAAAAACACAAAGTTGCCTATTTTGGATTATTTATCATTTTTTACGTGGGCTGCATCTTTTGGGTTTCAAGAAACAAATTCATAGCAAAAAAAGAAAAAAACATTTCGCTTAAAAAAAAAAAAGACCAGTGAAGGGCTCAGCCTGTCGTCAACCAATCGCCTAATCTTAGCATGCACCAGCACCAGGAGTGAGCGAGTGTCAAGAAGTATGTATTTTTTTTCTGGGTAATAACACTTTATATCCTGCTCTTTTTGAGAAGAAGAAAGTAAAAATCATTAAACAGTCAGAAAACCTTTGCCTTTAAAAATAAAAATCTCCCAGAACAAATTCTGCACATTTTCACCTAAAGTTTAACAAATTAGTTTTTTCTGACCTTCAACTTTCCCTTACTGATGGTTTGTGCTCGTCATGGAAGAAGAGAATGAAAGATGCCTGGGAGGAGGTAGACTATTTGGTGACCCAGGAGGGGGTGAAGCTATATTCAGCCTTACATCTCTCCGAGGCTTAATACCATACTGTGTCCTCGTATAACTATGCTGTGTTGTAGCTAGACTGAAATTCACATAGCTTGGATATGGACCAGTCGGGGATAAAGGACTCCTAAATATGAGATTTCATTAACTGATAAGGAAATATTGGACTCTCCCAGCAAAGGTATTTATTGAGCTCAGGAAGCATGCTGGAATTTGAATCCTACAACCTTGCCACACTAGTGTTTTTTTTTTTTTGATGGATTTTTGGCTGGTATCTAAAGCAGACTTGTCTAGTTTAAATGTGTTACACTAGAGGGGAAATGATAAACTAAAGCAAAAAGTCAAAATAAATTGTGTTACAAAAAAATAATGTACTAAATAGATTTTTACCTAGTGTTGCAAAATGTTTAGGACATTTTATGCATGAGCTAGAGAACAAACCAGTTCTTAGCATAACATTGGTAATAGGCCTAGAGTCGTAAACCTTTTCTGACTAATCTTCTTACAGTCCGAAGCGTTTGAACACAGTTAAGACTGCAGGTCATTGGACAATAAGTGATGTATTACTGCATGCTGCTTTTGAAATGACAGGAAGTGATCCAGTTGATGTTGAATCATGTTTGCTTTGCATGCGATGCTTGTTGTTTGAGAGCCTTTATTTGTTCTCTGTGAGGGGATTTGCACCACTGCTTGAAGAATGTTGTCTTGCCACTGATAGGAATGCTCATTCTGAATAAATCATAAGTTTGTAATAGAACATAAATGAACATTATGATTAAATAAACAGTTTTACGACCACTCATGCCTTGTAGAAGCACCACTTTAACAAAGCAAAACCATACTTGTTAGGTGCGTCTAGGTTTTTAGTGAATGTGTGGAATGATTTTGAAAAGAGACTATGGTCCGAGTTGCTCTCTATAGACTGCGTTTGGGAGCTCATTTGCCTAATCTTGGGAACTCGAGTGGAAGCTGCGTATAATGAGGAGTAAGTTTGTCTGCGATGGCTATGCGGGGTTGGGGTTGGGGGAAAAAAAGTCTGAAAGACATGAAGGTATTAATCACACAAAGGAGCAAATGAGAAGTTTATGTGGAGAGAGAACGCCTGTGGAATGGTCAAACACTATTTTATTTTAATTTTGACTGCCTTTGTGCAAGTGCAAACAAAAAGAAAGCAAAAGACAGAGACAAAGGAGAGAAGCATCCAAGTCTTCTGGAGGCTCATCTGAATTTTTTTTTTCCACGTTGGTGCAGCAGGAACAGTGTTTGATGCTGCGGACTGTCTGATACATTTTGAATTATTTTTATAGAACGCTGTAGTGGTTGGTCTGAAAAAGTCTTTATATTTGGGTATAGAAATAAACACTGATCATTATTGATGTCTCAAGAATGTCTGACATGTAGGAACGATTAAAGCTTGAAACATTATATGTAAATAAAAAGTTGATTATAAGAAAACTTAGCCTGTAAACAGACCTTGCATCATGTGTGAGCTCACTCATGCACAAGAGGAATTTCTGAAGTGGTTTATTCATTAATATTTTAAAAGTTCTTGCCTTAAAAGAGTGCAGAAACGGAAATATCTGCGTGACATCCAAGCCTACAAAGGAAATAGTCCATACGAAGTTGACCTTAAAAGATATTAACAATATTTGATCGGATTACTGTAATTATTTGTGGTAATGCGAGACATGAGATTTATTTTCATTCTAGTGAAGCTGAACTGTTTTCGTCTAAACTTCTCATTTTAAAACTATGAATCACATGCCCCCTAGGAATGCAGCATCTTTTTCAAGCTGTTTAGTTTCAGTAAGTTATGCAGGCTGTTTTCCCATGCATATGTCTGCAAGTGTGTAATTAAACACCATTTTACTCTGAGATATCCCAAGGGCCGTAATGGCTTCCACAAACACACAAATGTGCCTTCTTTTGTGTGTTGACATACGCCCCATACTATGCACGCCAAGACAACTGTCAACTTAATTTTGTAATGATACGGGCATTATTCAGTGTAATCTAGCAGTAAATTAATTACAACCCACAATCCGCTGGTCCCTTCTGTTGCTCACCGCAGTGTCTTTCTGTGAATCCGCTACCTTCACAAGAGCATATCTTGAATATTGACAACTGCAGGATACGGACCTCTACAAAGATTTCACAATCAAAGATGTGAAAACCTCCAGCGATGTAACCTTGGTGAGCAAAAATCTGATCAAATATTCATTTTGCTATTCGTTTGCATAAAATCTGCCGACGGGATGAATGCATTACCGTGTTACGTCCTGTTGCCAAGGTCAGTGTACATTTCAATGTGGCCCACAAGTTTCTGGAAATTAACTCACCCTCATAAATTACAATTAATATCGATCAAGGTTGACTTTGCTGTAATTAATTTCAAATTATGTTTTTAGAAATTGTAAATAAGTTTTCTATAAACATGACATTGGAGATCCTTTTTAAAGCAACACTAAGTAGTGTTTTTTCCACTTTAAGCTAGAGCATTAAAATTGATCTGATTGTTTTTTGAGTTAGAAACTTGACCATTTTCATATTTGCCACCACTCTACACCCCTCTACTGACCAGATACAACACTAAACAGTTTTGAGGGGCGGGTAGGTCTCCAAGATGATGTCACTACCTGGTCGGGGAAGAGTGATGGTCTCAGCGAGGGTTTCATGAGTATTACTCAGGTGGTGAATATAGTAGAAAAGTAAAATACAACACCTTGTCTGACGACATCATTAGCTGAAAAGCGGCAGGAGCAACAGCAGGCTGCGGGGAGGATTTACGACAGTTGAAATTTCACTTTTAACTAGTAGGGGGCTACGCAAGAAAGTTACTTAGTGTTGCTTTAAAGGTAAAAGATCAATGACTTGTAAAAGTTTTTATTAATGTACAGTATTTGCACATCTTTTTGATTTGTGTACAAATATGATAAATCTATTTCAAAGCCCCGAATGTGTTTGATTTCAGTCTTGATGCCTTTGTACTTGTTGGTCCATTTAGGTAGCAGTACTAAAACAGAAGAAAGCATTCAGGAAAGTTTTGTAACTCGGCTTGAGGACGATATAATAATTGTCTGCACGCACCAGGCCGACAGGAAGCCCTCAACTGAGCCGGTCAAATAATACCAAGATTAAAATGGATATACACCCATTATCAAGAAAGAGCAAGAGAATAGAGACTTTAGTACACACACACACACACACACACACACACACACACACACATAGATCACACAGATACTCGAGGTCTCAGCTCTGGGCTGGCAGAATGTGCTCAATGTATGCAGACACACACTTCTGCAGAAAGAATACAGAAGAAAATTAATGCACACACACACACTCCTATTCCCAAAGATAAGCTGTGGCAGCATGTCATCAGGGGAATTTGGCCAACCATATCACCATCAAAGAAAAAAAAACAGGCTCTCATAAAAAGGGAAAAGCCCCATAAGTACAGCTACTTACTCTCAATGCCAAATTGTATTTCTGTTATTCATTTGTCACCGTCTTGCAGATAGCAACCCCCCAAAAATACACACTAACATTCTGAGCAATTTGTAGATACAAATCACAAATAGAGCGTAAGCTATTATGATGTTTGAGGAAGTTTCATTGTAAATATTCAGAAATAACTGACACAGAAAACAAACCCACACTGTGTCTGATGGGGTGAAAACTGAAACTTGAAACCTCAATCTTTGATATCTCTAATGAATTTGTAGTTTTGATAGTAGTTGTCCTTTTAATTAGTGTCTGTGGTTTTTAATGAGTTTTTATGTACTTTTAATGGATCCTTGAGTCTGTAAAAGTATTCATTCATTCTAAGTTAGAAAGACTTTATTCCTTAACACCCATTTCTCTGGTAATGAAATGCTTTTTATACTATAGTAAAAGTTTTTTAAAATAAAACTTTTTTAATTTAGCTACAGAGATTTCACGATGAGATGAGCACATCTTGTTGATGGAGAAGATCATCTGTAATAAAAAAAACTTTTATTTTGAAATAACTAACTCTAAATCTAGTCTTTTCAGTCACCCTGTGTTTGAGCTTGTGTTTGGTAACAGCTGGGTTCTGATTACGTTGTTTCGACATCCTCCTGTGTGTTCTACTGAGACTTGTACAGTTTCAGATACATTTTTACAGATGTGGGTAATTACATAGCACTTCGGACAATTAGTAAATGAGTCTGACAATAACCTCCGAGCATTAATTACAGTAAATTACACAGAGGAAGGCGCAGCACAGAGGTTCAATTAACCTTTTAGCCCTTGTCTGAATGTGGTGGATGGGGCTGGTTATTCAGCGAAGGCCCCGACACTCTCTCAGGTCACCAGGGAAAGAAAGGAGCTGGTTCCACAGACAGGTTGTCATTTCTTTGCTAAAGTACCCCCCCCCCCCCCCCAAAAAAAAAAAAACCCGCCACAGCACAGTGTCCTCACCAGGCACAAGTCCCACGTTTACAAATTACTGAGCTGTCTGGAAACCTTTGTGTCTGTAGTTTTCTAACAGGCTCACTGGCTTTTGTTTTTTTAATGGTTTTGTCAAGAATCTCATTTCCTTTGTTTAATTTAGGCTGTGTTTAAGTCTTACCTTTGGTTAATCATCAACACAACCTGTCAACTTTATCAACACTATCAGTGTAAACCACTGTTATGGACACACAAGGCTATCTAGAACAGTGGTTCCCAAGGTTGGGGTTGGGACTCCTCAGTGGGAGATCTATAGAGATCAAATCCAATTTAAAACCATTTAAATGCCAAAGGCACATGTTTGATGTGATTGTTCCAAGAATTTACAAACAGCGGTCATACATTAATAGACAGTAAAGTGTTGGTAATAACTGAAGCTGTGTGTCTTTATGCCTGTTTCTAAGTCCCATATTAGTGACTTGGACCGTTGAATACCAAGGTCAGAATTATTGACCATTGCTGTTTTGGGCGGCGTGTAGCTCGGTAGGTAAAGTGGCCGTCTGGCAAACAGAGGGTCACTGGTTTTGTCCCAGCTCCAGCTGGGTTACTTTATCATTGTTTTCTTGGGCAAGACACTTCACACACTTTGCCTACTGGTGGTGGTTGGAGGGGAGTTGGAGGTGGAGGTTGGATTGCGTCCCAGGGAAGCTACAATGAAACGTATCACCACCAGTGTGTGAATGGGTGAATGACTGCTGTGATGTACAGCGCTTTGGGGAGTGTAGAACACTCTAGAAAACGCTCTACAGTATAAATACAGGCTGTTTTTACCATTTTGTTTGTCAGGAGCTGAAAAGTTTGGAAAGCATAGATCTCTAGAATCTGTCATATATGTGTGTTGTGGACTTTGTTGCTACTTGTTTGGCTAGTTGATGGTTTAGTTGTCACCATGTTGCCGAATGAAAACTTTCAGATTATTTAGTGGCTTCTGAAGTACATGTTGCATTACAAAGAGTTTGCCTTGAGTTGTGTTACTTTTCTATATTGGCCAAATGAGATTCTTGCATGAGCTTTGGGTAATGACCGAAAGAACAAGATTGCGGATAGAAGCGGCCGAAATGAGTTTTTTCCGTAGGGTGGCCGGGCTCAGCCTTAGAGATAGGGTGAAGAGCTTGGACATTCGGGAGAGACTCGGAGTATTGCCGCTGCTCCTCCACATTGAGGGGAGCCAGTTGAGGTGGTTCGGGCATCTGATTGATGCCTCCTGGACGCCTCCCTGGGGAGGTGTTTCGGGCATGTCCTGCTGGCAGGAGGCCCCCGGGTCGACCCAGGACACGTTGGAGAGGGTACATCTTCAATCTGGCCTGGGAATGCCTTGGGGTCCTGTCAGAGGAGCTGGTGGAGGTGGCCGGGGAGAGGACGGTCTGGAGCTCCCTAGTTGGGATGCTGCCCCCGCGACCCGGACCCGGATAAGCGGAGGAAGACGACGACGACGACGACGACGA
>SSNR01000005.1:5222978-5302913 GCA_006937965.1 Callopanchax toddi
GGGTACATCTCCAATCTGGTCCGGGAACGCCTTGGGGTCCTGCCGGAGGAACTGGTGGAGGTGGCCGGGGAGAGGACGGTCTGGAGCTCCCTAGTTGGGATGCTGCCCCCGCGACCCGGACCCGGATAAGCGGAGGAAGGCGAGGCGAGATTCTTGCAGTAATAGGACTATTTTGGTTATTGCTCTAACATGTTGGCCCAAATCTCGGTGCTATCAGTATATCTTTAGTTTATTTCTATGTTGACTTTGTGGCTTCACAGCTACATCTTCACTGGCCTGCAGAGAGAGACGCTGATCCACTGTTTCCAGTGGAACAGGAAGCTTTGTGGCTTCTGGTTCTTCTCCCCAACAGCTTTCCTCCCTCTTGGTCTTTAACTCAGCTCTCTTGGTTAACACTGACTTTAAGCACTTATCAAAAGTCCTTGAGTTCTTTTTCCTGCACTCTACCGTATTTTTCCTCATTATTGGTAATAAAAACAGGTCAGTGAGTGTTTGCCAGACCAGCAGCTAACCAGAATGGATCCAATCATCACTTAATATTTCTAAACATCACCTTTTACATAAACAGGCACAGCTGTAAAGGGGAAAAGTTATAATGTGAGCTACCACACCTTTATGAAAATGGAGAGTTAATAAGAAAATGCAATGGAGGGGAAAATGAACAATGTTTGAATTTTTTAGCATCAATGTTGCATCTTATACTTTTAGTCTCGTCTCTAAAACTATCATTGTGCCTTTTTATTTTTCTCCCTGCCATTAGGGGCAGAACACAGACAAATGTTAAGTTGAATGCAGTCGAGCCACACAGACCGAAAGGTGAAGAGGAAACGCTCCTCAAAGCCTCTGAGTCAGTCGGTCAGCACAGAGCTGCCTCGTCTAGTCTAGTTGGCCAAGTGATGCTGATGTTTCAGGATTGATTTGTTGTATTCAGCAGTGAGGCACCCTGCACTAACAATGAAACAGGCATGTGGCCCTAACACGTTGCCCCCTTGTTTCTGGCTGCTTAGTGCCACTGCGAGAACCAGTGGTCACATGACCCAGCCAGCCATAGATGAAGCGAGTGTGGGTATTACACCCCTCCTCACCTCACCACCCTGCTGTCACCCCTTAAAACCTCCCACCCCCTGGCCCCACTGTTCCACACTTCTCCATCTCCCGTATGAACACATGCCGAAACACTCCACACTTGTGTTTTTGTGCTGCACCGGCACACATGCGTCCGTGTAAGTGCGTGCACATGAGCTCAACACACACAAACACTAAATCTGCATACACTCATGTGTGACCTAGATGTGTGCACACAACATACACGCTCCACTCATAGCTGAAGCGCGCACACACATGCATGGCCACCCACATGCACAACAGGCGCAACAGACAATAAAACACAACTACGGGTTCACAGATGCCGAAAGCAACATGACCTTTAGTCATTTATACAGGGACAGGGGAGGAGCTGTAGCCAAGGTCAAAACTTTATTTTTACATTTTTAACACCACTTCCTCAAAAAAGTATTTATCTAGGATTGTTTTTGGGCTTTTTCTCTTCCGTACACCAGGAGACTAATGTTTAATCACTCTTTCTAAAGAGATCTGTGGCAAAAAGAAAAGTTTACTTCAATAAATCTTTTTTAGCACTGCATTAACATTCTCTCTCTCTCTGACACTCTTGTTCCTGCTCGGCTGAAATTCCTCGCGGATCACTGCTTGTGCCCTCTTTATTCCCAGTTTGTCTCCTCCGACACCTGGTCGTGCACCCGCCCCAAACCCCACTCCACCCCACCCTGCAGTTCCCTCTGCCCTCCCCATGCTCTCCCCCTAGCCTCTCATTAATCGGCCCTGATATTGATGGGAGCTGAATGCTAGCAAATGACTGCCTGTGAAGCCTCTTCACGCACCCGCTTCTCATCGTGCCTTTAACCCCATACAGGGTTGATTTGCATGCCAACTGCTCACCAGCCTTGTGAATCAGTGCCTCTGTGCTTCAGCTGGCTGAGTTCTTTCAGTTTATGGTTTATCTTTATGGTTTTGTTTCTCCTGATTCCCGTGGCTGTGCCTAATCTTTGTCAGGACTTTTCTGTCAGCTTGATTGTTTTCTTTTTTTTGTCATTCCTCTTTACCACCTGTTGGTGCCTTTTTAAAGAAGCAGTTGGATTTTTGTCTGTGCAAACATCTTGTTGCATTGCTTATTTCAAAGACAAAAGTAATACATTTAAGATTATTGACACAAAAAATAAATCATCCAGAACTAAAATTAGAAACTTCATGTTTTGAGATCTTTTGTATAATTTGCTATTCTTTTCCTAAAATATGACAGGTATATAAATAAATACTTTTTGTGGCACAATCTTAATATACTTTAAAAATATTTCAGAAGCTGTTTGTAAAAAGAGTAAGTAGTTATTTATTGAATGGAAATAAAGTCTTTAATAAACCTAGATTAGAACCAAGACAAAGGAATTGAGTATTTCAGTGAACGGTGTGAAATTATGGGACAACCTTAATATGGAAATGAAAGATTTGAAGTCACTTAAAAATGCTTTAAATCAAATATATTGAGAAATTATGAAAGTTAAACTAAGTTAGTGTCTGTGATTATTTGGGAAATATTGGAACAGGAAGCTAATAAAAATATGAGTTTATATGTAAGTTAAGAGAAAATTAAGAATTTTTGTTTGTAAATGGGGCAGATTATATAAGATATTTTCTTCTTTCTGCCCCTTTTCATTCAACGTTGTATTGTAAATGTTGATGTTTGTTTTGTTTTTTACATTTTTCTTTGAATGAAATAAAGTTAATTTTAAAAAGTGCTTTTAAACACCACATCATTTATTTAGAGTTTTTGATGTTATAGACACTTAATCTGGACCCTTTATATTTTTATGTAAGGTATTTTCCACATTGGAGGTCATTTTCTAAGAAGTATTGATCGTTTTAGTTTAAATGATTTAAGAAAAACACTTTTAATGTCAAAACAATGCATGAAGAAGACATAAAAACCCATATATATGCTTTAAGAGAAGAATAGACGCAACATTTGTTTTTTCCTCCAAGTTTTGAGTTTGGTATTGGGCTATTATGAATTAACATTATGACTTAGACAAAATAATTTCACATTTAGCTGTAGTTGTTGCCCACGTTGCAACACATTGTAAAAAATGTCCACAGAGGTTAGAAAATCCGAACAGTGAGACAATATTTAGGTGTGACTTTCTAGGATCCTGTTACTCCCCTCTTGGTCTTAGTGTCATTTTGTGAAAGGGTTAAAAGGAACAGACTCATTCTTTACTGATGATGGCATCCTGTTTATCACACCTCAGTACACTACTAACCTGTCACCTTAGCAACAACAGTTGCTTGAGCGTGTTGACAATATCTGTTGCTTCTTGATTTAAAACCATGGCGTATATTCCCCCCCAGGGCAACATCATCTGCTTCCATCACAGAGAGGTATTGTTTGAACGTCTTTACCCTGTGCTCAACTGTCAGATGCAGCCCTCGATGCTAACATAAGCCTTTTGTCATTTTCCTATTGGAATGACACCATAAATTTCTTCACAGAGAGCTGTTAGCGGCCCATTTTATGACTGCTACCTCAAAACAATCTGTCTTTTGATCTGTGTCACAAGTAAACACGGTGATACGAGTTAAATCCAAGGCTGAGCAGATGCTGAAAACACTTATCTGTTTTAGCAGTTCAGTAGATAAGGAAAACAAAGTAGTCTGTCGGCCTAAGTGGCTGTAATGGCTACAAAACAAACAGGAGGGGGGCCTGTTTCTGTAGAGTGAGGGGACTGTGCATTCCACAAAGAACCACTAAGCATCTCTGGACAACTTGAGCCAGGCACCATTTGTTTATCTTGCAGGTTGTAGTTCAAACATTTATTCAGGCTCGTAAAGGGAAAAAGATCAAGTCTGGTCTGGACCTCAGTGTTTCTGACAGAGTGCACCGTGGCAGATGGACTCAGCCAACTCGTTGTGCCAGTTACTGGAGACGTTTGATAAGGGTAGAAACTTGACTTCACTCAGAGCGGGCCTGGCACACTGATGCTTTTTGTTGTGTAAGATTAGATTAGAAAACCCTCACCTTTTTATCAGTTTTTGTTCACTTTTGTCAAAATATTTATTTGTTTTTATAACTATTCTTGCAGCTGACTGTTAATAATAGTTGCTTGGTAAAAAAAAAAGTATTTTATTATTGTCTTTTGTAGAAAATATTACTATAATTACTCTATATGTGAGTATATTTTAAAGCTAATGAATGCATACGTTAAAATAATGTATAAAATGTTTAATTAATGTCTTTTTTCAACAAGCTGTCAGTTGGATGGACACAGGCTGGTGACCTCCTGGTCCACTGAGACAGACGGACTTCATCATTTTAATAAATTGTGGCTTTTTTTTTTCTTTCGTACTGTCGCTTAAGTATTTTCTCTCTTTTCACTCCGCTGCCATTACTTCCATTCACAGCTGACCACCATGAAACCATTAGCTCTGTTTTTGTGCACCACTGCTATCCAATATCTCCCAGTGTATGTTAGTTTGACTAACGCTAAGTCCTTAAGGTGCCTTAATGGTAGACCAGTGCAATTTCCATTGTGCCTTGTGGTCGTTGATTAAGAGGATGTTGATTGCAGGGGCTTTAGGGATGCCTGTACTGAAAGTGATATTTGGGTTATTATGTGGCATGTTGTTGCTGTGTCTGTGTGATTAGATGCAGTAGTGGTGCCAGAAGTAAGGCAGTCAGTTGAGAAGGCATATGGCTGAGGAACCGCCTGCCTCCCTTTTCTTTACTTTATAGACCTCCTGGGGGTCGTGACCCCACCATAACTCTCCCAAAGCCAGAGTAGGGTAGGAACTAGCTCACAGGTCTGGAATCCACCGAGAAGCTTTACCTCCCGTGTGATCCTTTTGACTTTTTTTTTTCCATGAAATGTGTGGTCCCCATCAGGAAAAGCAGATGGGGTGGTGATGGTTAAATGGTCATGACTGTTTGGAGTTACACCGACAACCTCTTTGGAACACAGCATATAAGGTTTTACAACTGAAAATTAGGTGTCTTTTGTGGGTTCAATGAAGGAATGTCAGGTGCAGGCTGGCAAGAGGGAGACTATCTACAGAATGTACGATAGAGGAGAGTAAAGGGGATGAAACAAGAGAGAGCTGGCAGCATTTAGAAAAACAAGAAAGAAGGCGGACGAGTCCATGCATGGTGTCTGTGCTGCCAAATTTTATCTTTCCCACATGACCAACAGCGTAAAGCACAAGTAATGATTCTCATTAATACACATAATTACGCCCTTATATTTAGCTTTCTTCTCAGGAGTCTCAGTATATATCATCCTAAAGGGGAAAGCTATTAAAGTTGCTCAGCTGCATTAAGCCTGTGCCCTACCGAAGTCATCATTTTTACAGCATTCACATAATTTAAAACGCTTTACCAGAGTGTGATTTGTACCCAAACACCAAGCTTAAAACAGCGAGAATATATTTCAGGCTAAGTACACCGGGGTCATTGATTTATTAGCACAAGGTCTGTAAGGTGGATGGGCTGGTGTGTGTGTGTGTGTGTGTGCATTTGTAAGAATGTGGGGGTGGAGGCGACAGTATCTGCCCAGACTGAAACAACCGTGATCTGATGACTTTGTTGGCAGACAGGTTGTATTGACTGGCAGGAGATCAGCTCTCCTGGTCTGACCTCTCACACATCGATAAAACTCTTCAAATTCTTTGTCATGACACATTGGCATGAAATGTTGAAGCAAAACAGACAGATCGGGACAAGGAAATAAAGTAGAAGCTGAGGGGAAGTTTTGGGTGAACAAAATTCATGGAGGAGATGCAATTTTTTCCCATTTTTTAATGTTATTTATTTGTTGATTCAAGATGTCTTCTTGCGTTGGCACTGGACGCCAATCAAATATATTTTCAGGTCAACCAAGCATAAAACTTGAAACTCAATTTAAAGTACTGAACATGAGCTATCAGCAAAGCAAATAAAAGACCAGAATTTGATGTATTACCGTTTTTTTTTAATGTTCTGCAAAAAGGAACACACATCAGACGTTTCACCATTTCACCAGTAATCGAAGCATGGCCCAGAGGAAAATTGTGCAAAGTGAAAGCTTTTGCAGAGCGTGAACTTTAATTGTGTTTAACTTTCAGAATTCAAATCTCCATTACAATTACTGGAAATAAAACGACCTCGCTGTAGGGCTGCTGTCAACTCTAAAACCTCTTAGAATCTAAAAAAAATAAATATATTTTATGAGAAATTTGTCAAGCACTGATTCTCCTCCTGTTTGCATTACTGCTGGTAATCACAACTTATCATGTGAAATATACAGACAGCTTTTCAGTAAGAAGCTGTTCATTTATTTAAACTTCATGAAACATTTACAGCCTCAGATGAGTCAGATTTATCATTAAACACGAGCAAGTCGAAGGATCTTATTACTCTTCCCATAGTATTTGACCCAGAAACCAAACATGCACCAAAAAAGATATGCATGTAAGGTGGTTTTCAGACAAATTTGTTTGATTTATGATAACATGCAAACCTAATTAGTCAAGCCCTTGCTGCGGTTGTCAGTTATTATGTGGAGCATGAGTGATGGTAAGGCTATTGATTTATTTTTTTTTTACTCATAAACGTGTTTTTGGTGATTTTCAAGCATGTTTTCGATTAAACGTGACCTCACCAGGACCTTAGAATAAACACCAAGCTTGTATAATGTAAATAATTTGGGAAGAAAATGATTTTCTTATTAATCAGTCATAATATTTACATATTTCTAAGTAATTCAGCAGCATTGGCTGCTATATTTAACACAATGTCATGTCATTCTCAGCAAGATCTCATAGCTTCACAGTATTATTCAACACATTTCTATTTTTTTTTCTGCTAAATCCACAGTTCGAGCTGGACTTACATGTATTTATTACGAGAAACCTTTATTAGTTTGTAGCTTTTAACCGTGGAACCTTATCACCACACTTAAAATGATAAGGACCCAGAGCTTCTGCACAGGAATTTACAACAGCTTTTAAAGCATCTTTCAGAGGATGAAAGGGTCTTTAAGAGAGGTAGACTATAGGTCATAAACTAGATTTGTTTGTCAGACTCTGATAACTTGACTTGTCTAATTTGTGGCGGGGCCCTTTTAACAGGACATGCTGTCACCATAAAACGAAGTACCTGTCATTCACACAATTACAGGCAAATCTGTCCATGTGTTCACTTTTTTACCTAAATTGTAATTCTTTTATTATCAACAAATTTTGTGTGCTTTTTCTTGCATTAAACACATCAGTTGGTGTCACCCACTTCCTCTACTGTTCTAGCTGTCAGTCAAACTGGTTGGCATGGAGATGACTGCTCTCTTATGGACTTCATCTCATGTAGGTCAATTTAGAAAATAATGAAGTTGCTCCTGCTGCACCTACACATACAGTTAAGTACATTTAAAGGTGGGGATTTCACCATTTTGACTAATGAAAGCATACAACAGGCTTAAAATTCATGCAAGACCTTTCAGAAAAGGATAATTTAGAGATAGAAGTAGAGAGCACAGCCCTTCCTTGAACCATGCATTTGTGAAATAAATGATTTCCTCATGGTCTTCCATGATCTATGTGAATTTTTAATATTCCATTTTCAGCTGGTGGCTCATAGGCAAGGCGTGAGAGGCTTCTTATTTCCATCAACTCAGTTAGTAGTGGTATCTGTAAAGCTGTCGCTTTAATAAAAAGTGATCTCTGTCTAACGTTGCTGCAGGTATTTCAATTGCACCTATATAGTAAGTCACATCATAGGGCACATAAACCCCCTGAAATGGTAGAACTGATGGATGTTTTTTTTTATACATCCTCACGATTTAAAGTCATACTCACATTTTCTTCTGCTGCAGCTTTTAGAAATGTTGGAACCACTTTTACAGAATTTCCGCTGTTAAATTTGAAATCCACCGATCTGTTTAACAGATCTGTTAGAGTTGTCAGGGATTTGGAAATGATGAAAAGTGAACTTATAAAACTTTAAGCTAGGTTTCTTTTAAAAGTGCATAAATGAGCCTTGTGACGGTTCCAGCTCATGTCTTGTTGCTTGAATCGGGTGTCTAAATAACTAAATGTACAGTATTTGTATGCTTATGAATTTTCTACAAATGCCACTAATATTAAGCATGTAATTGGATATTTGCTGGAAAAAAATCCAATACATATCCCACTTTAAAGTAAGACGTGTTTTAAAGGGATTAGGCACAGGTAGTATTTTAAAATTAACACTTAGCCTGCTATAAAGCTCAAAGTTATAGTGTTTGTTCAGTAATAGATAATAGTAGTAAAATGTTTTGTGTACGCATTCATAAATTATGAGTTACTTTGTTTCTGATGGCATTTTCTTAATATTGCAATAAAATAAAATCTGTGGAACATTTTCTGTAAGGAATGGTGTTAGAGATACTATTGTAAATTCAAAAATTGTATTTCCTTTTACAAAAGTCACCCATTCTTGAAAATAGCAGTCACATTTTTCAAATGTACAGTAAGTGTAGAAAAATAGCCCTTAAGTTGCCATATTTACAGCATGTTTTTATGTTAAATTTAGCTCATTTTCGTTTATTTTATTTTGTTTATGGAGCCACTGGACTGACAAAATAATAAATATAGGTGGTATGACAATATTAAAAGGTGAAAAATGATGGGTTGACGTTTGGAGAACATTAAATCGCCACATTTTTTCCATCACAAGGACTTAGAATCAAGCATGTTTAGGAACCGTTTCCACCCAGATGCTTTTAGATGTGACACACTCTAAGCCTGATCACTTCCTGCCTGATGATAGTTCATATTTTAAAAATAAAATATGCCTTTATTTGGTTTTTATCTAGTAAACATGACTTTAATGAGTTGGCGATTTACACCTCAAACATGTTAATCAGTAGTTGTGTTGATACATTAGCATCACTAACTCCCGTTAGCATAATTAGCTAATGCGGTGGCTGTTATTATGCTTTTGACTGCATTGTTCAATAACTTACACTTTTTTTAAAAAACTGTCATTCAAAATGAATGTTAATTGTGATAAAATTGTAATCAACATTTGACTGAAAAAAAATAACAGGATATTTTATCTTCTTCTCACAAATTATAAAATTTCAATGTGAAGTTTTCACAAATATAAAGTCCTATTATTCCAGACAGACAATTGTCATTATCATAGAACGGCCCTAACTTAGAGCAACTGGACTACAAATGTATTATGAAAACAGTAAAAACTGATCTGAGATATGATGCCACTCAGAAGCAGTTATTGTGGAGTTAAGAACATGAAAAACTGTTTTAGAAACGCGTCACCTAACTTTATTATCATCTTTGTTTTAGCTGTTTGTTGGTTTTGTGGGCGACTTCAGTCACACTGACAACGCAGCCCGGTTGTGTAGAGATTACCGTCGTACATCCTGCTCCAGGCCCTTGGGAACACCATACTGTATCATTCTGTCAACAGCCAGTGCTCCGAGAGTGCTCTACTTTCTGTGTTTGTATGTATAGTACTATATTTCACACTCCACTACACTCTGCCAAAATCAACTGCCCGGCTTCCTCGCTCATCTTTCTTTGCCTTGGAAAACTCAGCGCGGCGCAGCCTTAATGAGGTGAGGCTGAACTTTAAGCTCCGCCTCACCTCTCCCTGAATCTCCAACATTATCATCTTAATTCTGAACTTGCTTTTGTAGGGCCCAGTGATAACATTCACACCGTGTAAATCGACTTAATGGCAGTTTGACCAATGAGACACCTCCACAGCAGGGGCATCATGTGGTCAACAAAAAAATGAAAGAGGGAAAAACATCTTCAGGGATTTTGTTCCATGCTTCTTTGTAAAACTGGTATTAATAATGAATTTAACACATAGGAATAAGCTGTTATACAGTGAGTGCAGTATTGTAACTTAATGAGCTCAGATTCTGCTGACAGACAAGTTAAGTCCAGTTTCTCTGGACCTGGGGCTCCATCCACTTCTTCAATCTAAACGAAACAGACTGTTATTATTTCCAACAGGCCATACAGTAGTCCCATCTATCATCACAGCTATAAATCACATCTCTGGCTTCTTAAGGGGTATATTGTTGCCTTTCTCCTTAATCTGGGGAAGAGTTTCGTGGTTGGTTAACTATATAGGGTTCTGTTTTACCTTAAATCACCAGCTGCTCATGCTACCCTCAGTGTATATTACATTTTCCCCACATTTGCCATAAATGGGCTCTCATATGCATTTGCCTTTCTATTGGGGTTTTAACAGGACGTTCCAAAACATGGATTTTATGCACAGAATGTTTAGCTGCTCTGTAGCCATGATAGCTTTCATTATCACAGCAATAGAAAGCACCATATGTGGTTCATGTCAATATTAAATTATACGTAGAGGGATTTATTCCATCGACAGTCGACCGTTCTGCTGGAAAGAAAAGAAACACAAAAATACTCTCACCTCCAAGCTGCTTCATGCTGTTTTGGAGGTCAATTGCTTTCTCAATATACCCTTGTTAAACCACAGGAACTAAATATAGTCTATTTTGTAAGAAAATTGGTTCATTCTCTTTGATTCCTGGTTGAGCTACCATGTCAAAGTCATTTATATGCAAGGATTTTCATGTGATGCAATAACGTGCAAAGCAATTTGCTAAATTGAGTTTCTCATGCTGAGAAAAGAGCACCAGAGAGAACCGTCTTGCTATTTAGCTACACATGAGCATGTAACTGGTGCTATGGAAATTTAGTTTGTTAGAAGAGCTGCTCTGTGCAGATTCTCATTCATCTAGTCAACTAGGTCATAATCCTAAAAGCTTGAATAAAAGGCAACTTCCTGCTCAGTTTTTTAAAAATGTTGCGTTTCTAATTTGAATATTTTCATCATTTCTGGCTTTAAAAGGCATACTTTGCAACTTTTTCATATTTTTTAATCTTTTCCTTAAACCAGTATGTGCTAAGAAAAGTCACTTAGTCCCATCTGGTGCTTAGATCTGGAAAACAGCATTTGCAAGTTCTCATTCACCGGTCCGGTGCCCCGGAAGTCTCACAAAGCCACATATCTCGCGAGGGTTAGGCTAACCCAAAGTGGCTAGCTGTTATGCTAGCACCGGAGTGTTTTTAACACATGATTCCTGCTTTTTCCATCTCTCCCTGCTTGAACACAGCTGATTTCCTTGAAGGAGTAAATAACCGCTCCTGTAGAAAGCTATGAAGGCTGAGGAGACATTTCAACAGTTAGATTTAGGTGTTTCTGAGCAGAAACAATGGTGCTTATATTTTTACAGCAGTGATTTAAAACAGACACCAGGGGGAGCCAAAACAAGCACAACTGCATAGTATCTCTTTAAAGGCTTAAAAGTTGTAGTCAGAATTAGGGGTGTAAGAAAAAAATCGATTCAGTGATATATCGCGATATTTCATGTCACGATATATTGATATTCTTAAAGCACAATATCAATTTTCATGCAAAGATGAACAATGGTAGTTCATTTTTGTGTTGCATTTTAACCTCTGATCATTTGTTGGCTGCAGGCACTAGTCTTCAGTAGTCCTCAGCTTCCACAGAAAATCAAGATCTTGCGGTAGTTCTGGTCAGTAGCAAATGTTGCTAACTTCACACAAATATCCGATAAATGAAGCGGAGAGGATACAGCCGGCCCCAGCAGCTTTCAAAGCTGATGTTTGGACACATTTTGGTTTCAAAACAAAGACATGTAGTAAAGACTGTAACAGGAGTTATGCAGTTTGTAAAATCTGCTACGGCAGAGTCAAATACTCAGCCAACACGTGGCCTAGATATGACGACGTTCCATTAAAGGCTCAGTTTGCATAAAGCGATTCTGCTCATCAGACAACTGAAGAGGCTAACTTCAGTTCTGTTCAGCTGCAACAGTTTTCCAACAATTAAATTAATAAATATTTCAATATACTGTATTGCTTGTAGTATCTCTATATCGTATCTTTGTATTGTGATACATAATATTGCCAGATTCTTTCCAATACACTTCCCTAGTCAGAATGGTTACATTATAAAAAGTTTTTGGAGTCAACTATAATTTTAGTGCTGTCATGCGATTAAAAAAATTGTGCGATTAATTAATTATGATCTGTAATTAATTAATCTAATTAATCGCATTTTTAATCGCATCTAAAGAAATGGCTAAAGAAAGCCCTCCTCTTGAGTTATTGTCATTTAAATTCATCAAATGATTGTGTCAGACCAGTAGATTGATATAGAACAACATAAAGTGTCTATCTGAAGTCATGTATTGTGTTTAACAGACTTGAACAGATTCAGTCCCAGTGCAACCATTACTTTGGTCAGTGGACTCAGTCTGCAGCAGCTCTGTTAACCCCTCATCTGATTTTAGGTTGTTTTATTTGCTGTAAAGCACATTGTGTTGTTCTGCAGGAAATGTGCTCTATAAATAAAGTTTGATTTGATTTTCCACCAAGAATCAAATTTAAATTTCAAAGGTGGGGGGGCACAACTTGAATACAGGGGTGGGAGGAGGTGGAGAAGAGGGTCTGAACTGTTTAAAAAGAGCCATAATATCAACCCTACACCTAAAAACAACAGCCAGAATCCATTTAATATAGAGCAACATTATTTTAGACAGTAAAAACTACAGGACTCTAAACTGACTTTAAAAACGAGCAGAGGACACGTCCCCCCTGCACCCCCCCAAACTACATCCATGTCTTCCATCAGGCACCGCTGACTGGACTGGTTCATAACACCGCCAGTCCAGCGGTGTACTGGTAACCAGTGGTCAGCGCTGTGCTGGACAAGCGGTGGAAACTATGAGCCAGCCGGTCGCGCACCGGACCAGCTGATATTTAAGGCTGAAATACACCAGCGGTCAGCGCTGCGCCACGTCGCGCCGTTACTTTGAATATAAACCGTTGTAGTCCGTCAGATCTCTCAGTGTAGGCTACTAGTGATCAGCGCTGTGCTCCACAAGAGGTGGAAGCTGTCAGCCGGCCGGTCGCGCACCGAACCGGCTGACAGCTACGTGTAATCAGTGATCAGAGCTGTGCTGGGCTGACGGTGGTCATTCCGGTCGAGTAGCTCGTGAAATGAGCAGGTCGTTTTAATTTGCACTTCCTGTTGCAGCGGGGTCAGATAAATAGCGCTCTACAAGGTGATGCCGGTTTCATAACACCGCTATGGCCATCAGCTGTTTTGTCTCAGCATCATGCGTAGGTCACGTGATCACTTCCTGAAAGTGAGGCGCTCTGAGCCTCACAGAGCTGCTCAGTGACATACAAACACCGCGAGGAGACCAGCTCAGCACACACACATCACTGCAGCGGCAGACTGCAGGCAGAAACGGTCAAGTGATTAAAAATGCGATTAACGCGATTAAAAAAAATAACGCGTTAATTAGGGCTGTAATTAATTAATCGTAATTAACGCGCTAATCTGACACCTCTATATAATTTATAACCCTGAAACTTCCAGTGCATTATCAGAATCTAAAAAGGGCTTTTTGGGTGAGAGGTGAAACATTTTCAAGCAACAAAAAGGGAAGTCCAGTTGCCTTCCATTCCAATAATTAGGGTCGTCTGCCCTGGGAGAAAGTCTAAAAGGTTTAGTTCTGTTATTTATTATGGCAGTGCAGGCATCCATCACTCAGACTGCTGGAATGTGTCTATCTACTCCACTTAATTGGTGATCCAGCTGTCAAACTGGAATTTATGCCCTTTGGCCAAATCATGAATTGTCAGTCACTGTTGTAAACCAACTGCAAATGTTGGGGAACAGGCTGGCAGGAAAAACCAGATGCATGGGAACAAACCTCTATGGAGATAAAGTGAACATCTGAAATGCAGCTTAAACACTCACCAGCACTGATACAGTTAAACATGACCACTAACAAATAACTCCAGGTTAGAAGTCTCATCAGTACTGCTCACGTTCTTATTTGCAGTAGTTGTTTGTTTTCTGTGAACATGTCCTCTCTGTGCTCCTCATTGAAAATTCTGCGGCTTTCTTTAGAAAGGCGCGATGCAGCATTGACCCCTCTTAGAGAAGAAGAGTGTTGTTCTAGTACCGCAGCCCCCTTTTCCCTCTCCTCTCGCCTGTCACTTTAGACAGCCTCTCACTTGAGAGCTCTCTCTTAAGATCAGCTCTAAACTCTCTTCTTAGTCTCAGGAAGTGTCGGAGGAAGCACTTTGCTTATAGTGGGCTTTTCTTAGACTCCTAGGGCTCACTGCCTATTCATAGTCGCTTCCATAGCTGAGAGCATCACGTAAAAAAAAAGGTTTTATTTATTCACTGTCATATTGTTAATATGAGCTTTCATGTTTATTTGGAAATATTGCTTTTGTAGTCAGTGAAGTATGGCTTCTGTCTGCGACTGCCAACACAGAGACCACTTTCCCATGAGCTCAAACAGTTAAAACACTTTTATGCATCACTTAACTGCCACACAAATAATGCGAAGACAGTTACTGCTGTAGGTGGGAAATTAAGAGGCTGCAGTTTGTCACCAGATGTTTCAGTGCTGGATGTGTCCTTCCAAACTAAACACTCTGCTGGCTGAACAAATCCATTACACAGAAAACTGCCCGTTAACAGACAATAACATTTATAGTGACACACTGACAGTTCTTTAATCTACTAGGGTGAGCAAATCATAGTATTTAGTGTTATGCAGAGTTTTTAAAAATAAAATACTACTTTTGGATGGTGCAAATGATCAGTAATCATCTTACACTTTTAAGGTTTTATATTTTCCTTTGCTATAGGGCTGCAAAAATGATAATCACGATTATTTTGATTGAAATTGAGATCTCAAATATTTAAGATAAGAAGAATATTTATTTGGGGGGGGGGGGGGGGGGGGGGGATCTAGCGCATGCCAAGACAGGAAGTAAGTCGTGGGCTGCGTGGCCGGCCCGGACTTGCCCAAACCAACCCAAGGTTACAATTACCGGGAAAATGCCCAGTGTCCAGTCCAGACCAGTCCACATCCCACATCCAAACCCAGAGCAGGTGTCGTCGACATGAGCGGCTTGGCGTAGACCTCTGTTCAGGGTGAGGGGGCGTATCTGGGTGCACGGACCTCAGCGTGCATCCTGGAGTGAGGGTCTCAGGCAGGTTGATCCAGCTACTCCTCCTTCACCTGGACACAGGTCCACACTCAGCAGTGCAGCACCTCAGTCCGCTGGGCTGCACGTATTATTGGTGGGGATACAACAGTATTTCAGCACTTTTGGATCGAGTTATTGGTGGGAACAATTCAGTGATCTCTGGGTTTTGGTGGGGACACGTCATCTCTGTCCATGCCAAATCTACGCCCATCTTCTCACTCGTTTGAGACGTGTTCGGAACTCACACTGAAACGACACCAATGCGGTCGGGGCTGTGAGAGGTGCGCTCCATTTGCTACTCAGAACAGCGTGAGAGTAAACTGGGAGGGAGGAGCTAATACTCCATCAGTTTTTATAATCGTTTAAAACTCAGATCGTAATTGAGATTAAAATTCGATTTATTGAGCAATCCTACTATTTTAATAAAGTCTTAAAATTTTAAAAGAAAATGTAGAGGAAAAAAAACAAAGAAATGGTTTATAATACAGCAAGTAAACTGAAAAGATCATAGTTTTTTGCAGTAGTTGTATTATGGTTTTCTACTAGAGATGTACTAGTATATTGGCTGGTGGTTGAACTTGGGGCCAGTATTCAGCCTTATCTGATTTATCTTTAGTTGGTCAAACTGAAACTCAAAAATCTTTTTTTCCCCAGTTTGTAAACACATCATTGCTCAGGTCTAATACACACTACCAAGTGCAACACCTGATTTTCCAGGTACAAGGTTTTTACTTCATTATTAATCAGACATTTAAACATTGTATTTTGTTTTTTATAGTTCACTATTATAAAATGGAATGGTACAAAATTTGTACGGCAGGTTAGAGCTACAGTATGCATAAAAGTAGAACTATGTATTGTATCTCAAGACAAAATCAGTGCAATTATCAAAACATCAAAAGCTTCTACTTCTACACAAGAGTTATTAAGACTAATGGCTATAAAATGCAAACAATCCACTCAAGCCCATGACTTTATTTTCGTGTAATACACTTCTTCTGAGTGCTCTTGAAGTTACTGTACAAACCTTAATTATCTATACTTGTAAGCACAGCAAAGACAGTTATTTTATTTAAAGCATTCATCAGGCATACCTGTTTCTAATTAAAATACCCTGACTAATACTCTTAATTTGATTTGGTCGACAGTCAGCCTGCACCTGTTTATGCACATGGAGCACTCTGAGAGGTCTGTAAAGCATTCTAAATGATCATTCAGCTCAAAATCTTAAAGGTCTTCGGTATAAGTGTCTTCAGAATATTTACTTCTATTTTTATGCTTTTATTTAGAACATGTAAATCCCACTTGGAGATTTCCTGCAGGACGAGCGATAACCTGATTTCAAGAGGCAAAAATCAAACGAGCCCATGTAAACATGTCTCTGTGAGAGAAAACAAAAATGATTTTCTTTGCATTCCCACAAGAACCTCTGTGTCATGTCTTCCTCCTGACTAATTTATCCAGTGCGTCATGCTGAGCACTCACACTCCGCCACGGCTGGCTGTTCAGGCCGAGAGCGAAGCTGCAGATGACAGTGGTGAGCTATGTGCTGCTCGGCCTCATGGGAGGTAATGAATCTGTGTGGCTGCCTAGACTCAAGTGTAGACAGCAGGAGGAAGAAAAGTGATCAGTCTTTCACGGTGAGGTACTACTTGTCTAGCATGTGGGTCACCGATAGCAGGAGAGAGGTAGAATAAAAACAACAAAAGGGCAAGGTGTAGACGGCTCTGTGTAAGAAAATGGACAAAAACACAACCAGGAAGCATCGTTGAGGAAAAAGATTTTTGATAAAAGTAAACAAAGCATGGCTACAGAGGCTGGTTTATTGCAGAGGGTGATGTCAATCAGGCGATGTTAACGTTCCTTCAGAAATGTGCTCCCTGTTCCCCCACAACACTCTCCAAAACCGCCGCAGAGGGGGTTCATTATTCTCACTTTACACCCCCACTAATTATCGTTATCATTATGAGGGATAATTACCATTTCACCGCCTAACACCCATGTAGACTGCTTGACTCTGAGTCACACAGAAGCTTATCAATAGCTGCTCAATTGCAGTCTCATCTGCCTAATTATAAGATTTGGGCTTTGTGATAACTGAATGGGACGTGCAATCTAGCATTATGTCTTGTGAGTGCTGGTGAAACTCTGAAAGTCAGCAAAAAAAAAAAAAAGCTCTCAAATACACCAATGAGTGTGTAGCCTGTTAATTAAAAGCTGTGGCTTTCTTCAGAACATAAATCAGAGGAAATCCAAGGTTATTAAACAAGTGGAAGTCTCTGAAACATCATGCAAGCTGCTACAGAGCCAAGAAAATCCTCTTAGTCATAAAACTTTATCTCACCTCTTGATTCAGCTCAATCATTACCTGGATAAAAACATTGTTTTTATTCCACTTTCTGACACTATTAAGGCATTAATTCAATCTGCATCATCACATCGATGAAGAGCAGTGCAGTTGTCTTGCCAGCAGACCTGAATCACAGTCTCTGACTGTGACTTGTGTTAAGATTAGTAGCCGTGTTTGTCGAGGGGGTTTCTAAATCCCTCTGTGGCATTTTGGAGTTGCAGCTGACGCCTTGAAACTGATGAATGGTCTCTCCATCTGTGGCAGTTCAACCCCGGAGTGCAAGACTGACACAGGCCTAATCAGTTTGAGAAATTCATTAGACCTGCTCTCTGTAGCATACAGCCGAGCCAACATTTTGGCTGGGAAAGCAGACGTAAGGGCACGGCTACAGAGATTAAGGAAAACAAGCAGAGAAGATCAGCTGAAGAATGTCAAAGGGTTTGATAGGCAGTCTATGCAGGCTGGAGGAATTTATGCTACGGAGAGCTTTATGACAGACAGGAGGGACTTTTTTTTTTTTTACCCCAATTACAGGAAGTATTTGTTTCCACCCTCTAATCCACAGCATATATGGTGTCTCCCCCCTGCAGTAAATGCAGACTCTGTTTTTTTCAAAGACGTAGGGAGGATGGTTTTTTATATTGGTCTCACCAGCAATGAAAACCACAAAAAAGTCCACATTTTAAACTATTGGTTTAGTTAAACCGTGAGTGAAAAAAACTCCACAGAGCACGAGGATTGTTAAAAATGTAAAAGCTTTCAGATATGTGGTTGTAATCTTCATTTTTTTATTATGCTTTTCAGACGTTTTTCCTAAAATTGCCCTGATGTCACATCAGCAGATGATCTGATCCCATCTCTTGTTTTGTCTTTCCACAGAGACACTCATGGACTCCACCACAGCCACGGCGGAGCTCGGCTGGACGGTCTACCCTGTGTCGGGGACGAGTGACAACAGCGTACGTCTGCTTTCACCATGACTCTGATTAGCTTCATACGAAATTATACATTTGCAAGTCAGTTTAGGCTATTTTCAAAGATAAGATCTGTGCTGGCTCACACTCTGCTAATTGTTTAAGTGCAGTTAATGTGCAGTTCTGCTCAAACCCCCCACGGACATTTAATTTATGTTGGTAGCCAGTGTTTTGGTTTCTCACTTTAAGGTCAGAAGATCAATCAGTGAGCCAGCGTGGTCTCTCACAATGAGCTGAATCATTTCTGGCTTAAAACAAAAAATGAAAGAGAAATCAAAAATAGATCAAAGGAAAGGGGAAAAAAATTCTAATGAATGCATAAAAAAATCTGAATAGTGTTGCATAGTTAGCTCACACGCTTTATGTTTAAAAAAGAAAGATTTGCATTTTTCAAATTAACACCTTTTAATCGCTGTACTTGAATACTTCCCTGTTGTAATTTAAGTTCAAGGCAAACCCTTTATGGGTAAAAAATAATGAGCTCAGAGTGTTTGTTCTTATGCCACACTGGAAGTAATGTGTTATATGGGCGTACTGGTGTTGGATGCACAGTGTTTCCAAATGGTTTGCCAGGAAGGTGGTTCCTCCCAGCCTCATGCACGCCCGGCTCACTTAGAGCAGCCAAAACCAGCGACTCGGTCTCCTTCACTTCTTACTCCACCGCAGGATTTAGGCTCCTTAGAAGTTCAAAACACAGAGAGAAAAAAACCCTTGTAGATATATATTTGCTGGTGTATTTTAAAAACCGCTGCCGATTTTATTCAATTATTTATCCTTCTGCGGTTTGTGTTAAAGATGGCTTAAATTGTACTCCGTTATGCTGAGACTTTTTACACCAACGGAAAGCAAAGACAGCTGCCTCTTAACAGTTCCATCAGACAACTTCAAAGATGTTTAGTCTTCTTTTTTTTTTAAAGTCATCCCTCCGAACCTGAAGGCACATTGCAGAGTGCACTTTCTGCTAATTTCTACAATCAAAACCAAAGCACAAAGATGCCTGCCTTCCTTTTCTCTGGCCAACTCTGATCTCAATCTGCTTACAGAGAGCGACGGCACAGCCCGTAGACTGTTTACATCACGTTTTCCTTTCATCAGTTTGATTCAGCAAAACACTGGCCCTACATCTTACAAGATCAGATTTAATACGAAGTGGAAAAGTTGAACATTTAAAGACACATTAAAAGTTGTCAACAGTTTTTTGTTTTTTACATGGTCCAGTCAAACGTTATGTGAAATTTGAGTCTGAATATGAAAAAAAAAAAAAAGAGCTGGTCCTCTTTACTGGCCACCCGTTTTAGTTTTTATAGGATACAGCCTGATTATTTGGCTGTTCTCTGATTTGTAACAAAATAGCCAAACATTCAGTGGAACTGAAAAGCATGTGTACCAAGAGTTGTATATTTGTGCTTTTCTAACCCAGATAGTTTAATTCCTTTCACATGCAACTACATGTATACGTATACATATGAGCACAATGAAAAGCCTCTAAGCTCCTGGATTTAGTCACATATAGGTTAGCCTTATCAGAGTGGGCACTAAAGTTTTATAATCATCTGGTCATGCTTGTCAAGATCCCAGTCCCCTGATGAGTGAAAAATGAGAGTGATGGAGATAGCTCGTCCCTTATGGCCCACGGCAACAGGTGTAGAGCCGAGGCTTGCTCTCCCTCTCAATATAACAGCAAGAGATGCTTTACAGAAGCTATTGTCTTACAGCCGTACAGCAGTGCATGACTTCACCAGCTTAGCTGGTGGATCAGTAACTTCCAGCAGGGCACCAAACCAGCATGTGGTTTTTACTAGATCCTAACATGGCATGTGGAATATCACAACACAAACGAAATGTGAGCTAGAAAGGTCAACATATTCAATCAGGAATGTTTAGCAGCTTTTTGTGTTTAACTCCTATTTTACAGAGGAAATGAAAAAAGTCTCTTCAGATATGTTTACGCTTGTCCTACTGTGAGTTTTTGTAAAGTTTTTAAGCGTTAATATCATGTGTAAATTAACTTTTAGATTCTTCTTCTATGTAATTACATTAAATGACTGAACATTTAAAAGCCACCTGTTGCAGTTCCTTGATCAGCCACTTGAGGCGGTCTCCAAAAATGAGTTAGAGATTCTTTCTGTTAAGATGTCCAACTTTAAAACCTAAATAAGCTTGACCTTTGCCTGGTATAAACCCATAGTGCTAGATTGACTTCAATCTCACATTTTCTAATTTAATTAAGAGTTGAAATTTTCTATAAAGACTCTGCTTTGTTTGAGTTTTCACTTGAACTTGCAAGGCCATCAGGTTCTGGCGTCCTCAGTGTCTCAGCCGGAGGTCAGGTTGGACAATATGGCAAAAATGTCACATTATGACTATTTTTACAGTAAAATCAGTCACAGTTTTATATGACTTATGTACATTTTTAAAATATAGTTATTGTTTTTTACAATTATTGTTTTCAAGTTATTGAACAATGCAACCAAACTATTGTTTTAGCTGCAAAAGAAAAATGTAGCAGAACATTTAGGCTAATAAACATTTCCAAACATATTTGAATCAGTTTGTGCAGTTTTGCAATGGATACATTACCATCACAACACTGGTTGAAGAGGCTGAGAATGTGAGAGATTATCTATAAACAGCATCAACTCAACAGAAATACTTCCAATCATAAATATTCACATTTAAATATTAGACCTGCAGGAACAAAACAGTCTAAACAATGTGATTTTATTAATTTTCCAGGAAAATGATGCAATGGTGTTTATAGTAACATGGAGCAGTGTTAGCAGCCTTATGCTAACAGGTGCTATTAATACTAACAGATAAGCACAGCTGGCATTTAAAATAAATGTGTAAATCACCAAATTAGGTTTGTTAACAAAAAATCTATTAAACAGATTTGATGTTATATAATAATAATAATAATAATAATAATAATAATACCAGCAGCAGCAATAATAACACATTTTAAGCCACTTTACAAATGAAGGGAACAGTAAATAAACAATGAAGGAGAAAGTAAAACAATAATAACCACAAACATAAAACTACATAAAGCTAGAAACTTAAGCAAAAGCAGAATTCTGCAAACTTGAGCAGATGTGTTTTCAAGCTTTGATCTGAAAGGTAGGCTTTTAATTGGACTTGTTTACATATTTTGTTTAATGCCCTGAGGTGACTCATGTTGCCAGCTGGCACAGAGACTGAACGGAATGAAATTGACAGCTGTAGGAAACACACTGACCACAAGTGTAACTCACAAAATATCTACTGCATGACCATATGAACTGATATATAGCAGACTTGCAGAGCGGGGTTAAGTGGTCAATGTTTTTCTTTCAGCTGACAACTGCAGCCATTTAGAAACAGACTTATGGCCTTAGGGAGCACACGCAACTACTGTGGAAGGAAAACCAAGGTTTCCTCCATGGACGGGGAACATAATAAGGTGGTGTGTGTGGACAAGGTTTATTTTATGGATGTGTTATAATGTGGTGCAGTACCAGGATGCTGTATATCTAGTGTCACTTAGGGACACACCACACTACAGTCTAATGCAAGAAGATGATGTGCAGTGCTGCGCAAACCGCAACAATATTTGTTGAAGAAATCTGCTTTGATTTATCAAAACATTCCACTTATCATATTGGAATTCCCAGGGAATACGATTGTGGTTGTTTACGAATGTTTGTGGGTAATTGAAGCAAGGCAAAAACACATACTTCTTTAAACACAACCTGCCTTTCCCTTTACAAGTAATTTGTAGAATGCTGGAGTTTTAAAAAGACCACTAATTTGCTGCGTTTCAATTTAGAGTCTGTGAAATTAGATTTTTTTTTCTTCAAAAATGATTAAAAAAAAATTACACAAACATAATCCACATGTACTGTACGTTGGTGGGTTGGAGTAATCTTCCTGTTTCACATGTTGCGCATTAGTAGTGGACAGTTGAGGCTGACTACAGCAGACAGTTCTACTTAAGGCTTGGAGTGGGCGAGTCTCTCCTCTCTGTGAGGCCCAGTCTCCTTCAGGATCTGGCTCCCATGGCCTCTATCGTAGTAATTGAATGCAGACAGTGGGTGTCATTTGTCCGCTGTCCCTCTAGGGAAGGCACTCTCGCTTTGACAGATTTCCCACAACCGCAAATAAGGCGACTGTGCCCCAGGAGTTTTCCACTGGGCTTCTCTTTCTGCTTTTGCGTGAATTATTTATTTACCTCTGTCATTGATAGAGTGGCGATATGTCATATGGCTCGGCATCGTGAGAATAGCTCAGGTTAATTCAAACATCGTAATGACAAGATGTGATAAATAGAAGGCTGACGCTGTGTGAAAACAATGGAAAACTTAAATGTTTGAATGTTCTGACAGCGTGTTACTTCCACTGCTTGATTTATGAGACTTTTCCCTTAGAAATAGTTGAACTTTTTCCTACCGCATTTGAAATTTGAAGGTTATTTTTTTTAACGTGAAAGGGAAGTGATTAAAAGTAGAATGAATTAGATGCAGCACTGTCAGTAGATGCATCAGTATCAACTATTTTTTGTTGTTTTAGTGTATTTTTGTGTCATTTTTTATTTTAAATTCACCAATATTACAGTTTTTAAGCCTTTAATGTTGACTCACCAAGAAGAACTAGACAGGCTGTTGAAGACTGTGTCCATAAACTTAAACTTTTAAACTTAAAACTGTTGCGTTTCGTCTGAAGCAGTGCCATTACTCACATACTGTTCTGCTCTTGTTTTGTGATCATAATATCCTTGAAGGTAGATATCTGAACTTGGCCACATGCAGAGTGTTGATACTTTCCTGTCGATGTTAATCACATTAAAGTTTCAACAAATATTTGACACAAACAATATGTCCCCGAGTTCTGTGTTTAGCTGATCTGCTGGCTGATTTTGAGTTCTGTTTAGTTTAAAAAGATAAGCATTTTCTGCATAAAACTCTTAAGTAGACGTGCATTTCGTTCAGAGTTTGCGTGTTTATGTTGTGTATCATCTGCTTTCAATTTATTTAATGCATTCTCTGTTTTCTGTTGTGATTATATATTTTTTATTCAATCTGCAGGTGTAAGCCTTAGTAAGAATAAACAACTTTCAAGGGAACCTCGGCCAAGAAGGTGGTAAAAGATACAAAAAATACAATACATGACATTAGAAAATGTAAATATCATCCAAAATCTGAATTTGTACTTTTATGTTGAGGTGTTTTTTTTCCCTGCACTCCATCTCTGGCCTCTGCTGTGTGTGTGTGTGTGTGGGGGGGGGGTTAGGTTGTACTGAAACTAGGGCTGGGCGATGTGTTAAAAAAATACTATCACAATATAATTTTTCATATTGGTCAATAACAATATATATCACAATATAAATCAAATCCCTGTTTGGGTTGATCCTAAATGTTTCCTGGTACTATGAAGTGAAATTTGAAGATATCTTAATTAGATTAGATTCTAAAAATACCTCCACATGACTGTAGTAGAGTTTTCACCAAGCCCAAAAGTTTAACCTGAACACAAAATGACCTGAAGCTCGAACCGCCTGACATCGTCACATTAAACACTGGACCTGACTCGAACTAGAAGTGTTGTTTTTTTAAGGGAGGGTGGGAAAGCCAAACTGAGAACATGAACTGTGAACAAATAAAATGATTTCTAATAATAATGATGATGTGTCTGCTTTAAAGTCCACTTTTGTTCAGAGGACGGAATCCCAGGAACAACCGAGTCGGCACATATCAGAGCCTGTAAATTAATGTGCTGTAGTTTAGTCGCCAGTTAACCATGATAAATACTGATAAAAATATAATACTTTACATAAAGAGTGCTTCTTTATGAATGTATTGCTGCGTGTCTTGTGCTGCTGAACTGACCCATCCGACACGAGTCGGTTTTAGACTCGGGTTAAAATTGAGAACTCTAGACGGAAGTGGACCCTTCTTTTCAACAACGTGTCTTACAAATCACCCATTTTTCCCACATCTTCCAGCTACCAAAGAGGCTGCAGCTGCAGACAATAGCCCTTAGCCTTAGCTACTACTTTGCCATACATAGCTCTATTCCAGCCACTGATTGGTCCAACGCAGAGCAACTCTTAATACGATTGGCTGTTCATCTGTTCTTTATATTGACGTTCTATCAACCAGCTCATATTGCTCTATTGAGTAAAACTTATTTAGCGATATAAATTGTTATTGTTTTATCACCCAGCCCTAACTGAAACTAATTTTATTTTACCAAGACGCTGGTTCAATGACAAATAAAGCATTCTGATACTGATTCAAATACTAATCTTAAGCATTATCTGCATTTTTCAATAAAATTCTTCTTTAAATTCAAGTTTACCTCTGTCTTTTATGTACTTAAAGATAACTTTTGGTAATTAAATGATTAAATCTAGAAACGATTAAACCCTTTTTGTCTACAGTCTTGCAACATCTTGTGAATGAAGAAACCTCTGTTTGCTGAATGATCTAAAGGCCAACTCGGGTCTATAAATCACCCCTGTCAGTGCAATCCACTTGCTTTTACAGATAAAACAGAAACCCACCACCATTGACACGTATGGATCACAGATCATTTGAACTTTGTCCTGCAGTGGAACAAGTGCTATTGATCCCGAACCTCACTGAAGTGTAGCACGCTGGATAACTGCAGCGGGTGAAAGCAGCCGTTTACATGCAGCATTGTAGTCTCTACAAGCCCTGTTATATAGCAGCCATCATGATCAATATATGCTTTACAGTTGTTTTCTGTGCAGGGAAAATATCTCCCTGCATTTGCTTCTTTAGAGCAGAATAAAGTGCTCGCTCTATAAAAGATCATTTACTTCCCCTCCTGGTAGTTTTGATAAATAGGAGCCAGTTAGATTGTAAAGCTTTTATCTCCTCCTAATAGAAGTTCATTTAAAATACTAGACTAATTAAATATTATAGCCAATTCCTACTGTTTATTTTCACGCTTTTGGAATAATGTACACAAAACATCCATCAAGCAAACACTGGAAATTATTTTTGCGACCCATACAGTCCAGGAACGTTAGACACAGAACCCCAACGAGAGCAATTAAAACATAAAACACTGCGCTTTTGTTTGGAGTCATTGGGGCGTTCGGTTTCACACCGTTGGGTTCTCATCATAACAGTGTGTTTCTTTGTGGAGGGAATCGTGTGCACCAAGAAAAACATGTTTTCTTGTTTATAACCTCAAAGCAGTCATGTGTTTAGCTTGAAAATGGCCCAATTTGCTTCATAAATTCAAATATGATCATGCTTTTGGTCACTGTTGTGAGAATTTTGTGTTTTAATCACTTATGTTTTTTTTTTTTTTCTTTTTTGCCAAAATGTAACAAAACACCAGGAGAACAATCCGGTGCTTTTATGTCCATCGATATACGAGGGCACCTCGTTTCCTCTAAATAATCTAACCTGACACCCACCACCAGTGTTACCTCCACCTGCTGTACTTAAAACACATGACCACCCTTTTAGAGCCCTGTTGATAAGAGCCAGGGGGAAAAGCTGTGAAAATGAAGACGTTTCTTCTAATTTCACACTCTGTGCTTGATCGTTAGGCTCTTATTATGCCCCATTTGCTTCCCTCCACTAGCTGTGATGAAAGGAGGGCAAAAAGGCCATGACAGGACAAAAAGGGGCCCTTCATCAAAACACATTTTGTTTGGGGTCTTTTTTTTTTTTTGTCCAGCTCCTACACCCCACCCTCTCACCCAGTCCCCCCGCCCCCACGTCACTGCCAACACTTTTTTTTCCTGGAGTTTCCCCTGTCTGCATCCCTCATTAGCAGCAACCCCCACCTGTCTCTGCATTCATTTTTATTAGACTGTGATTGTTCATCGCTCTGTGCTCGGCGGAACAGGCTGTGCGCTCTTGTTTAATTGGCCCACAGCTTCCCCGCTGCTCCTCCACAAGTGGGAAGGTCAATGGCTGCTCATGACCTGGGATGATGACGTCTGTCGGCGTTGGGCAAAAGACAGATCTACCCTCAAATCTGTGAAATACACACACAACCTTGGCTCACAACCTCACCTTGAACCCACAAAAAAAAAAATAAATAAAAAATTTAAAGAACTTTAAGCATCCTTACTTTATTCAACAGATATTTAGCTCTCCAAAATGAAATAAATGCCAAATATTATAGTTTTCCTACATATAATTAACATATTTTAACGTAGAAAAAACATGTTTCAGCTGAAAAAGTAGTGATTTCTTTTATTTTTCCGTATCCTCTTGTTATTTTGATTGCTTTTGGCAGCTCACCAGACCTTTCTGTTTAGGTTCACTGTTCGAACAGTCTAAGGTCAAACCAAGCATCACACTCGCAGTGATTATTCAGGACGTGGGATTTAAGAACTAAAGCTCTGCTAATTAGTCAGAGTGTTTGACAGAATGCGTGTTTGTTTCAAGAGGGGTGACTTTCTTCTCCCAACCCGTCAAAATCTGTCAAAATCCTCACTTAGTGGCACTAATTTGAGAAATTATGTCAGATGTGAAGTGAAGAGTGAAGCAGGAGGGCTTGGACCAGATGCAGTGTTATTCAGGGGGGTGAGAGGAGAGTTTTTGCTTGGCTGAGAAGTTTGAGGTGGAGGTCATGACCTGCAGCGAGAACCGTGTTTAAAGCTGGACTGATCCATTGCAAATGGGCTGGCAAAGCAGAAGTTTCATCTCAACTTTATAGTCAGAGAGAGAACAGAAATTACAGTGTATGAACTTTGAAGGGGAAATAAACACGTCCCTGGATTATTAAGATTATGGCAGTTTAGTGAGAGTTTGATTGTGGAAAATTCACGCTGCATTTCCTTTGTGCTTCACTGCATTGAACGAGGCTGTCGCTACAGCGTCAGTAAACCCATTACAAAGCCTGGTATGAATGTGTTGCGGTAACAATAAAAAGTAGGACACACGTCACATAAACCAGGGTATTTCTGTCGCGCTCAAATTACCGTATTTTTGTCTTGTCTCAAAGAAACAGAATCACTTGTTTTCTCTCTGAGGTGCAAGAGGAGGTGATCAGTTCTTTCAGCTTTTTATGAACTTTAAAATCTAAAAAAATGCAAATCAGTTACTTCTTATATGAAACCCAATCTAAAATCCAACTAAAAACAACTTTATTCATAAGATTGCACGTAGAATATGTATTAGAAGGACTTAAAAATCATTAAAGCAATCATTCTGGCAGGCAAATCAGTTTTCTATCATTAAGAAGTCCCAAATGAGTGAGATTTTCTAATAGAACAAGGAAAAAAGGCAGATCCAGCTGCCAGTGATGTTCAAGGTAAGGTTAGAGGTGGCCTTGAGAAACTGGAGGACATGCAGAAAAGGCTAAAAACACCTAATACATCCTTAAAAATTAGTTATTAGAGATAATATGTTGCTTATTAATTTAACCAAAATGTTGCCCTGAGTTGATTACCGACTAATCAAAGTTATTTAAAAGTTCCTGTGAAAACATACTTGTAACTGGTAGAAAAATGGCATCCGAGAAGCTCATTTACTGCTTTACACCTCGATTTCACAAAATTGACTGAATCATATGTGCCTCAATCCCAGTGTGTTTGTTATCCATAATTCAGTGTGAAAGTCAGAGATGTGTTTTAATTGCTCACATGGAAAAAAAAAAATCATATTTTTTGTGTGTTCTTCAACAGTGGGAGGAGGTGAGTGGGTATGATGAAACCATGAACACCATCAGGACGTACCAGGTCTGTAATGTCTTCGACAGCAATCAGAACAACTGGGTACGGACAAAATACATCCGGCGCCGCGGTGCACAGAGGATCCACGTGGAGATGAAGTTCTCCGTGAGGGACTGCAGTAGCATCCCGAATGTACCGGGCTCCTGTAAGGAAACTTTTAATCTATATTACTATGAGTCCGATTCCGACACGGCCACCAGGACATCTCCACCGTGGATGGAGAACCCGTGGATTAAGGTCGACACCATTGCAGCAGATGAGAGCTTCTCCCAGGTGGACCTCGGGGGCAGAGTGATGAAGATCAACACAGAGGTCAGAAGCTTCGGCCCCGTGTCCAAAAACGGCTTCTACTTGGCCTTTCAGGACTACGGTGGCTGCATGTCTCTCATCGCAGTTCGGGTCTTTTATCGGAAGTGTCCTCGAATCATCACTAATGGAGCGTTATTCCAGGAGACGCTTTCAGGAGCAGAGAGCACCTCGCTGGTAGCTGCAAGGGGTGTTTGTATCCCTAATGCAGAGGAGGTGGATGTGCCCATTAAGCTTTACTGCAACGGAGAGGGAGAATGGATGGTACCCATTGGGCGCTGCATGTGCAAAGCTGGGAACGAGGCTGTGGAAAATGGAACCGTTTGTCGAGGTACGTGTGTTCTAGTTGTGTTTTTATCATGCAGAAATGTAAGTCTGATGAGTAAATATGCGGAAACTTAAAAAGTAATTCAACATCTTAAATAATCTGTTCAGGCGATGGTTATTTAAGGGAAGTTCATGCTTCCGTTAATTGGTTTTATCTCATTCAATCTGACATAAAGTCATGATGAAAAACATCAATTTTGTCCATAAATTATCCAACAGAAACAAACATTACTTTTTTATACCATCATTTAATCCCCTTGCTTTTTTCTAGTGTAAATAAACCTTAAAACTTTGAATTTCAGGTGATTTTTCTGACTAATTTATAGTGTAAAAACATGCAAATAATATCGGATGAGGTAACTGGCTTGTGCATGTTGAGTGTAGGTCTTTAGAGCAACCATATGTGTTATCATTGTGCTAAAGTTTTAAATTATTGCTGGGTTTAAAACTAATTATGAAAATTTTAAATACACGTACATGTAATTTTACTTGAGGAAATGCAATAAATTCACAATTAGATTTTGATTTTCTTAGCACAAAAATGTCCAAGGTCGTTTTTCTAAAATGCACCTCGACAATTTCATGACTAAAAGAAATTTACTCTAAAAAGAAAGTACTTATTTGTACAAATATGATGCCATCCAAAAACAAAATACTAAAAATGGAACAAAAACAACTGGTTTACATTTTAAAATTCAGATTTCTATACATATTTTTGGATAAAAGGCCACCCATTCTGCAGGACAAAGAAAATATTTTTCTAAATCGCCAAGATTTGTCTGTCAATTGAAATCCCTCACAGTCAAATTGATTTGGCTTTTCAAAACATCGATGCACCCAAATTTCCCTGTGCCATGCTCTATTCACACCGTGGCAGGTGGCATTTGGTTATTGTGGTTAGAGATCTTGATCACTCGACGCAGCGTGACGGCACATAGCCTGCAGACTGGAGTCGTGCTGATCCAGTCCAGTGCTGCAAACCACCTACCTGCGTTTTGGATCAGGTTTTTTGCTGCCTCTCACATGTGTGCCTGTAATTACAGCACATCCCCCAGTGTTTGTATGCTGGGAGGGGAAACGTGATGGGTGCTGCCTCACAGACACTGCCGGGTTTGTTCAATGACTACTAATGAGGACAGGCTCAAGCTTCGCCATTAGAAATACAGGCCAGTGTGAGGCACCTGGAGATAGCTGCTCAATCCACACCTTTACTCCATGCTTTTTTGACCTGTATGTAATTTATTGCATGCTGTGGATTTAAAGATCTCAGGGGTGTTCTTAGTCATGGTGTTTTTATTCTTTTTTTTGAGGATAAAGTGGATTATAACATGAGATGATGTTCCTTCAGGGAAGCACATTTATCCTCTTCTCATCCTCACAGCAAGAAATAAGACTTATTTGACTAAAATAACACTCATAATAATAAATCAGTCCCTCCAGGAAGTTGCAAAGTTTTGTTGTGATTTTTGTGGCCAAAACGGATTGATTTTGTGTCACGTTTTTCAAAAAGTTGCAGTTTTCTTCAAGCATTTTCTTTGCTTTCAGGTTTTATTTTGTTTATATGCACCAGTCAACCTATTTACACACATTGTATGCACTGTTTCACCATAAAATGAAGACTACTGCATGCCGTAATCTCCATGGCAACAACGCTGACAGCCTGTCACAGCATCACTCAGACGTTACAGTGTGAGCGGCTCGCTTTACTTTCAGAGCTTTACCTCAAAGGATCGCTGGTTCAGAAGACAGAGCTTAAGAAAGACAAGAGGTTCCTCGTGCGCACTGGATACAAATGTCATTTGCGTTAATACCATTTAATTCACACAGTTTAGGACACAGATCAGTTCATCTCTGACTTTTTAAATATACTTTCTTACATTGTCCAAATACGGACACCAAACTCACCTCGTCTCTTTCAGCACTTATAACTGACGCCACAGCCTCCGTCATGGTAGCTTGCTGGATCTATTTTTATTATTTTTATTAACCTTTATTTAGCCAGGAAAGTCCCATTGAGTTACAGAAACTCTTTTACAAGGGAGTCCTGGGTTACCACCTATAGGGCATGTTGTGATCTGTGGGGGAAACCGGAGTACCCGGAGGAAACCCACGCATGCATGGGGAGAACATGCAACACCATGCAGAAAAGCCTCAGCTGGGATTTGAACTCGCGACCTTCTTGCTGCGAGGCAACAGTGCTAACCACTGCTCCACCATGCTGCCCAAATCTGTGGTCCTCGCTTTTCAGCCAGTCTCCCTGCATGTTTTGAGGTTGAAAATTTCTTGTAAAGCAACGATTTTCCTCAATATTCCTCCATGACTTTGTGTATGGTGAAGAACAGCTTTCCAACACTTGTGTGCAATAATTTGGGAAACTGCCATGCGTATATTTAGCCGTAATATCTGATGGAAACTGACCATTTAGCATTACAAATATTTACATGCTGCAGATTCGGCTTCAAGAATGGAAGTAAACAAATCTAGAGGCTATGGGGATTGGCCAACATTTATCAGAGTTGCAGGGATTGGTCAGAGAAGAAGGCAGATACAGTAGTCAGATTTGGTAAAAATTACAAGTCCACACAAAATTTGCCACTAATGATTGGTTTTGCTTTACTAGTTGCGATCACAACTTCTTGAAAGGACTGAAACATGTTTTTTTAAAAATAATTTTTAGTGTCTCTCAATTTTATTTCCTCATATAATTCATTCAGTCATACATTTGAAAGCTTTATGACATAAATTCACAATCCGTCAAAGAGAATTATAATAAAACACTGTTTAAACATCAGTAGTTATACATTTCAGGATTAATAATTGTAAAGTGTGTTTTTACCAAGAAAGAAAAAGGAAACCAGTACACTTCAAACTGATATTACTCTAGTGGTTCTGTTCCATTGTTAAAAAGCCCTTTTTGATGGAAGGCACCGCTCGCCTGCTGTACAGCCGTCTTCCTAAACACTGAAAGCTGATATCGGTGCTTGAAGTTGTGGTCAACCGCTGCCTTTCAGCTGCAAGAGGCAGGATAATAAATTGATCTGTGAAAGATGTGCTTTGCCTGCCGATATTATGGGGTAATGAATTGATTTATGAGAGATGCCATCAAAGGGTTTGTAAGATATCCTCTTTCAAGGCTGAATTATGATGCCACATCAACATCATAAAGCAGTCAAGATGCAAGACACTATCTGTACTGTACTGTAATGTAACAAAACCAATGCTCTGTTTCAGCATCTCCATAACTAAACGTGTAATTATGGATGTAACAATTAAACCCTTTGCAGGGATCCTTAGCAAATAATTATGCTGTCATGAAATCTGTCAAAATATTGACTGCAGAAGGGGGTGCTTACATCAAATTGCTGAGCTCTTTTTTTTCTCTGCAATTGTCTTACAAGTGAGATTAAGTTTCCTCGCTAAGAAGTGCTGTGAATGCAAGGAGCCATACAAGGGCCTTTTAGCAGAGATGGTCCTAAAAAGAGAGATCCGATTTCCCCTCAGAGCCTTGAGGAGATGGTGCGCCACAGAGACACATCGGGTCTTGTCTGCCCTTGCCGTTCTTTCCAGAATGAAAAGCATTTTCTTCAGTGGGGCACAATGAGAGCCATGTTCATGGGTGGAATTGCAAACTTACTTAACAATACCCATGTGTGTCTTTCAGTGTAATCTGATCATCTAACCCCCATGCTATTGTGAGTTCAAGGGTCTCGACTGTGGGAGCGTGGCTCATGTTATTGAGCAGTAAAAGTTTGGATAGAGACGATCTGTCACATTGATAACAACAACTTGATTTATGTTTTGGTTGTGTTTCCAGACTGTGTTTAGGGAGAATAAAGAAAAGCCTGCTGAGGAAATCAACATAGTTTGTGTAACTATTTTGATGGAAGAGAAAGCAATAATTTTGCACAGCGTGACAGCGGTTTGCATGTTTATTAAATGCGATGGTGTTTGACAGGTGGAATAATGATTTTTGAAAGTAAAACTAATTAGGATATTTGCAATGAAGTTGTTAAGTCACATGCATGTAATTTTGCTTTTAGGCAACATTGTGCCTTAGAATGAACTCTAATTTAACATTTTCCAGACACACTGGCAGCCAAGATGTAGACAGTCCCTAAAACAAGCTATAAATTCAGCCAACTGCAGACAACAGGTTGCTCAGTTGTTAGCAGGTCACATGGATGACAAGTACTTTTAGGTCAAAGAATAGAGAATTTAGAACAATGCACACTATCTCTTATAGACTTCTTATGATGGGGTTTGTATCTAGTGATTCTGAGTGCTGAGAAGGCTCTTGTCATTGCACCAAAGCAATTAGATTAGGAGAAAAAAAAAAGCTTTAATATTTCTAATAACTGCGGCTATAGATAAATGGAGTTAAAGGGATCGGGTGCAAAAAGAAGGTGCTGGGCAGACATGATTAGACAGACATGATTGCGTGAAAAAGTGGGGGGAGGAGGGAGCTAAAGCAGGAAATGAGTCCTCATAACACACTGTCAGAATCCCAATTATTGCCATCTCTTCATCTGGAGAGGATTTAAGGATAGAAATCAGCGTAGCACAGACAAATCCGCGGTGCTGCCTTTATTTCCCTCGCCACCGCTGTCTTTAATGGCAGTTCTAATTGACTAACAGTGCAAGTGGGGGAACAGCCCTGCTGATGACTAGATGACTGTCCTCCATGCAGGAACAAGACACAAAGCAAAGCTAAGCAAACGCACCCCCCCTCAAGGCTTCCGCTGCATTGTGCACTGTACAAACAGAGATAAAAGATGGTTTGCATTGGGGTTCAGTAATGGAGAGGCTAAATGTAAACACTTAGCATAAACAATAAGTATTCAGGCAACATTATGTTGAAGTTAAAGCCACACTCAGTCTCGTTGATTGATGGATGCCCCGACTGCTGTTAGAAGACATGTAGTTAAGCTTAAGGAATACAAATCAGTGCCTGAGCAGATGTTCATTACTCTATTTGCCTGTTAAATGGCGTCACAGCCAACACGACTTATTATCGGCATCATAAGCAGCGTCCTTTGATTTCCATTTCAAATTTTTTTCATTTAGATCAAGAGAAGTGCTTGTGGTGTATAAAAGGCCGATCCTTTGGTGTGTAACCAGCGTCGGATGTTGTAGCAGGACATCTTTAAGACGTGTCGCTGAATACACAAAGACCTCAGGGTGTATTCAGGAGACTTTATTCTCTCTTCCCCACTGGGATGGGATTTTAGTTTGGACGAGAGCTTTTTCTTTGTCAGCTGTTCTGTTTCTGTGTCCTCCTGCAAAGAGGGATTTTAATGGGCAATTTGGGGGGTCAAAAATTTAAAATACTGTGCATTTACTACAGTATTAGTAACTTTTACTGAAGAGTTAATACAATATATGTCTTTAAAAGTGCAATGCATAAACATTCTAGATTATTTTTCCCAACAGTTTCAAATTTCACATGAGCAAACAAGTTTTGTATGTAGGGCTGCAGCTATCGAATATTTTTGTAATCGAGTACTCTAATAAATTACATGTATATATAAATACACATTAATATTCATACATATAAATATATATGTATGTATAAATTATATGTACAATGTATAAATCTGAGAGAAAATAACAAAGTATTAAACATTTTTTTAAAATAAAAAATATATAAACCATGGGTTTGTGGCATATATGTGCATTTACTATTATTACTGGTATTTATTGTTTACCTCGGAACTTTCTGTTATGCCACTGTCTTCCCCTCACACACCTTTTTTTCAGTCAGACTGAAGTGAACACGCCGCTGCAACTCGCAAGTTAATTCCATATGCGATGCGTGGCTTCGACTAATTGATTGTTTTTCGTGGCACAAATCTCATTGCATATGTTGCATTTTGCTCTGTTCTCGTTTACCTTTCCAAAATACGGCCAAACTTGAGGAGAGTTTTTCAGAATTTTTAACCCGAAACTCGCTACGCTGTTTTGACAGGGAAGGGAGGGGCTCTCTGCTCCTCCGTCTCACCTGTGTCTCCACCTGTGTAGCTGCGCAGGTGGAGAAATCGAGCATCTCATTTACAGGGACATTTTATAGTAAAAGTACCAAAGTCGGCACTGTGTTTTTCGGTACTGGTACCTACAGACATCTTTCGGTCTGTACCGCTCTAGTACTAGTAGTACTAGTACGGTCTAGTTGTCCGCCATGGCTTAAGAGAAAGTTAAGTTACATTCGCTACTCGCGTGTGCATTCAGTGCAGTGTGCTTGTGCGTCACTTATTTCGGTCCGTGTGAAGCATGACCCCGGGCGATTGCAAAGCCATGAATTAATTAAACATGAATTAAACGAAGCCTCGAGTCTTTTTTGTACTCGAATTATTTGAGGTACTCGAGGAATCGTTTCAGCCCTATTTGTATACTTGTGGTTACTTTTAGGACATCTTTGATTTAACTGCTCCACATAGATGGCTTCTAATGCACCCACTATGTATTTTTTTATACATATTTAAACAAACCCTGTCATAAAGTATTAGTTATTATAGAAAAAGTACAAAGGACCAATTTTTCCTATTCCATTACTTTTTTAATGTCCCAGACCTTTGACAGGTCACCAGTTCATCACAGAAATGTAGACACTTTCTCACTAATGTTCTATCTTAATATAATGTAATAATATTGGTTCAGTGCAAAACATAAAAAGTCATTTAGTATTGTCACAGGCTTTATTTTCCTACTATAAAGTGAGTGTTAAAAGTATAAATGAGCATATTTAAATTTTTGCAGCACATATTGCAGCACTGAAGTGATAATGTGACCTGCGAGCTGAACTCCGAGATCGCAGCCTTTAAGCTTGTAAATGTTTTCCACATGTCAGACTCCGCTCCGCATGCCCTCATGTCACACTCCTCATTATCCCACACCATCTTTTGCATCTCAGATTCTGGTTGTCTGACCTCCTATAATCCCGCTGCCTCCTTTCTCCCACGTTGTTGGTCATCCCAAGATGTAGAATCTTCCTGTAGGCTTGGTTCTTTCTTGTAACACCTATACACGTCTCACCGTGAACCCCGAGATTCAGCAGACAGTTGTCTGGTGTTTCTCCACAAAAACATAGCAGGGTGACAACTCTGAGAACGTATGGTTCTGTTCATGATGAATTCGCCTTGGACAGGCTCTCCTGGAAATGAGAAGTGTGTTATATACTGATCCATCCATTCGGGCTTCAGATTCCTCACCAGGGACAAGGCCGAGTCTTTTTCAAAACATTCCCGTGCGCTCTATCGGATGTCCTCGACTTATGTCCTGTTAGAGAAATCAAGTTGCTTTCTCAGCTGAAGGGAGACTGATGAATTAAGCATCTGCCTGGATGGAAGATAAAAAAAAACAATCAAGTGAAGTAGTAAAGACAGGAATCCCTCTAGAGGATCAGTGACCTTGTTTCCCAAAGAAATCGGTCAACACCAAGAGGAATTTATTACGTCTTATGTTGTGTGTTTTTGACCTACATTAAATTTATTCTGAAAGTAAGAAATAAAAAGGAGCAGATCCGTAACTGACACTAGTACCGTGTATTCTGCAGCATAAGTCCAAGTGTTAACCTCTTTTGGCAGATTAAGTCACGTCAATGAGCTGAAGGCAGTGCCCATACATGACAACATTCACATATGTGTACTTGACTTTAGGTAGAAATCACCAATTTTCATTGTTAAAATGACAAAACATGACTTTATTTTTTGTTTCTGTTCAGTTCATTTGAATTATTCATCATAGATCACCAAAGATTTGACAGAAATGTAACAAATTCTGAAAGAAGTAACGCCACCTACAGACAGAGATGTGTCTGGTAAACCACAGGTAATTAAAAATGAAACGTCTTCATCGGTGAAGCCAAGAGAAAGAAGCAAAACAGAATAGTAAAAGCACAGGGAGGTGAAAGCTAGTGATAGTGGGTGGTGGTGGTATTAATGTAGAATCAGGAAGAACAGCAGATTCTCTCTTTTCTTCTCCATCAGCGGTAAAATCCTTACCGCCTGTCAGCATATCGTAGATAACCAGGGAGATCATTTCTTTCTCCATGCTTTGAAAATATGCCAAAGAATCAAAAATATTAATGCCTGTAAACTTCTTCACACCAGTGTTCTGGGCTCCTGCTGTTCTCTCTTCAAACGAGGAATTACTTGGCTGTCTGCAAAGGAGATTTCCTGATATTACTCCTTCCAGAACACAATATATATTTTTAAAGAGAAAGGAAAAACTAAACTTTGCTAAAAAATAATGCAGCCAGTGTTGCTTTTGGCAGCCACTTTGGTTTTAGTCTTAGTCTGTTGGAGGAAAATGCTTTAGTCACATGTTTATACGTGATAGTTTTAGTCAAAGAAAACTCAAAAAGGTTTTAGTCTCGATCAAATCAAAAAAGTATTAGTCCGTTAACGAAGTAAATTTAGGTCACAAACTGTCAAGAAGTATTCTTTGAATAAGTATCCATTTGATTAGCAAAACACCAGAGAGACAATAGACTGATCACCCCGGAACTAATCAAAAGGTCATCCCCTTCACAATAAAAGTTCACATGATTGACAGTAAAATTAGTTCACCTAAATACTGTCTCACATCTTCACACATTACCGTTTTCATCTCGTCTTGTACAAATACCAACAGACGTCCTGTCTCTGATCAAAAAGCTGCATTTAGCTCATCTGCGTCTCCTTATTGTTTTGAAAAAAAGGTGCGTTAACGCTTTTAGTTTGTCATGGTTTTGTCAATGAAAACACTGAATGCAACACCATATTTGCAATTAAAGATTTTTAAAATGTTTCAACAATAGCACTGTTAAGTGAATTTGAAATATGCTGATGAAGGTGCTCAGTCCTTCGGGACATCCTAGTAGGTTCAAACAGAGGCAAAGCAAACAAACACGTTCTGTTACCTTAGTTTGAACCTACTAGGATTAAACTTGAAATAAATCTTTGAAATGGTGCAAATCAGAGAATAAAAACAGATTTTCCTCACAGCAGCAGAAACAGTGAGCATCTTCTATCAAGCTAATTTACAAAAAAGCACAATAATATATGTTCTTCAGTGCAATAAATCTTTATGTGACTAATTATTTATTGTTTAAATATCTGTTTCTGTTCATCTATTAGGTTATCTGCTTGATCTGAGGCCTTTGCTTTGCATTTTGTGTTCTTGCTCTTTAAATCTTTGCCTTCCCTTCTGTAGAACTCTCTCACAGATTTGTGAAGATTAATTTTTGTGCATTTAATTACTTGGCCATCAAAATGATGTAGGTTCAGAGTGAGCACCCCGCTGTTCTCGTAAGAAAACAAAAAGACGGGTTTAAATTAAGAACTAATTCCACTGCAGGACACCAAATAGGAAAAACCAACAAACTGAGAGAATCCTTGGATTCAAGGGCAACAACTCTGTTAACCTCAGTGAATCCCTGCAAAGTGACAGAGCCCACACAAGCTTTACACACGCAGCGGGGGCCTCAGCATGGTCCGAGTAAAGTCAACAACCAATTCAAAAAGTTTATATTTGTATTTGTTTTATTTTAGGATTTAATTCTGTGATGTTTAGAAATCCGTGAGCAAATGTCAACTCAAACCTTGGACTGGTTGTAGCAACGTTTTCTGTCATCGGCCTCCCTGGGAGGTTCCTGAGTGATGTTTGAGTTTGAAATTGAACACACGCCTCTTGGGCCCCTGCACTGTAAGGTGAAGTTCTCCCTTTGCGTCAACCACAGCATTTTTTCTTTATTATTCTTTCCAAGTTATAACCTGTGTTTCTGACATGCAGGAGAATCCAGGTGAATAACACTTTGTCCAACAGTCATTTTCTTTATATCGTTTAAAGTGTCAAGGCTGTTAGAGTAACACCTGCACACAGATTTCAAACCACAAGTCTAATTAAAAATACATGAATTCATATCACATTCCAAAAGGATGAAATCAGAGCCAAAAGATAAATTAAAAAAGTTGAGAGACTATTTCTGATTATCTGCTGTAAATAGCCTGTAGGTATGATATTTTAAGGCTCAAGGTTTATTATTGCTGCAGCCTTGCGTCCAAATGGAAACGGCGTCTTAGGAGAGCAAAAATATCATTTTGGCTATCTTGTTTGGTTTTTTTAGTAAATCAGGCATGTCCAAAGTGTGGCCCGGGGGCCACTTGCGGCCCTCAGTGATTTTGTTTGGCCCTCAGCTGCATTTTAGGAATGAAATAATTTAGTCCTCCTGCAGGATGTTGATGCAGAGAAACACTTTGACATTTTTCTGTTTAGATTTACTAACACAAGACCCAACAAACAAAATCTACAGATAAATTAAATGTTTTTAAAATGCAACATTTTCCATCCAAAACCAAAGTTTTTGATTTTTATTGATCAGAATTTCCCAGATAATTTAAAAAAGAACCACAAACCCTCACTGAGTTTAACTAAAAAGCAAACTTGTGAGCGCTGTTCATAAAACGTGACTGAATCCAGCAGCATGACTGAAGACAGACCCAGATCCTGGTCTTGATGCTGAGAATGGAGGGACGTTTTCATTCTAGAAACTAAAAAAAACAGTCGACCAATCAGATCCAGTGTGCTTTTTATTATTGAGTCAAATGTACGAGATCCTTGTATGTCTCATTCTCATATTCTGTTCATTAAAATGTCTGTTTATAATCAAATTGATGAGCTCTACTTAATTTTAGTAATAACCAATCCAATCCAACTTTATTTATAAAGCACTTTAAACAACCAGTACAGGCCCAAAGTGCTTTACAGTAAAATAAGGTAAAAACAAACAAAAGAAAAGATAAAAGACATAAAAGGGGACTAAAAACACACAGAACACATAAAAACAGCCGTATGATAAAATACAAAAAAGATCAAATCAAAAAACTAAAAACCAAATCACTAAAACCATCAGCTAAACACCAAGGAGTAGAGATGAGTTTTCAGGAGTGATTTAAATTCACTCAGAGAAGAGGCCTGTCTGATGACCACAGGCAGGTCATTCCACATGCTAGGAGCTGCTACAGCAAAAGCATGATCACCTCTAAGCTTTCGCTGGGTCCTAGGAACCCTCAGGAGCAGCTGATCAGCTGACCTGAGGGAGCGAGAGGGCGCATAAGGCTGTAGCAGTTCAGAGAGGTAGGACGGGGCGAGGTCATGGAGGGCCTTAAAAGCAAATAAAAGGACCTTAAAATGAATCCTAAAATGAACAGGCAACCAGTGAAGTGATGCTAAAACTGGAGTAATGTGCTCACATTTACGTGTTCCTGTTAAAAGACGAGCTGCAGCATTTTGCACCCTCTGGAGCTGAGTAATGGACAAAGCACTGACCCCTGTATACAGTGCATTACAGTAGTCCAGACGAGTGGTGACAAATGCATGGATTACTGTCTCGAAGAGCTGTCTGGGAAGAATGGGCTTTATTTTGGCTAGTTGCCTCAGCTGAAAAAAGCTGGATTTAACAACTGATGTGATCTGGGAGTCAAATTTAAGACCAGCATCAACCTTTACACCCAGGTTTGTGATGAGCTGCTTGCTATACTGGGCCAGGTAACCCAGATCAACACTGGGGGTATCAGTAGAGCTGCCAAAAATCATCACTTCTGTCTTATCTTCATTAAATTTTAGAAAATTAATTGCTGTCCAAGCCTTAATGTCGTCAATACACTTGAGCAGTGATGCAACCGAATGTGTCCCTTTCATTTTAAGAGGAACATAAATTTGACAGTCATCAGCATAACAATGGAATGGAATGCCGCGTTTCCTAAGGATGGAGCCAAGTGGGAGCAAATACAGTTAAAATAAGAGTGGGCCCAAAACCGAACCTTGTGGAACACCACATGAGAGGGAGGAGGACACATGGTCACCTAGCCGCACACAAAAAGTTCGGCCCACTAGGTAGGATCTGAACCACTCCAGGGCCACATCCCTAATGCCCACCCACTGTTCCAAGCGAATAATAACCGAAAGTTTATGCACTTTTGTGAACTTATTGTTTGATGTGGTCTATCCTACCTACCATCACTGCCCTTTTCTTTTGGAGTTCACAGCTTGCACCTCATAGTTCATGTTGCGTCTCTTTGGATCAAATAAGCTTAGGTGCATTTATCCTCACCTACTGTAGAAATCTGTCATACCCAGAGCACAAGCTTCACACCTTGTTCCCTGTTTTTATCCTAATTGTGTAGCAGTGTTATAGCTCCACATCAAGGCCTGGCATAATTACCGGTACTACAGTGATTTTGGTCATTTTCTGTGTTTTCATGAGGATAAAGACATCTCTAGAAACCAGGCCATCATTATGAGAACATCTTTAGAAATGACAAATAAAATGAGTTCAAATAAGACTGATTCACCTTTACAGCATTAGCAGACTTCCACACATACATGGGAGTAAAGTGAACACACAGCTGAAGATAATTAGATGATTATTTGTTAGTATTTGGCCACTAAGTAAAATTTAGAGACTGTTTCTCTGTCACTGCTTCTTTACAGCGTAGTTTGTTGTCTATTCTTTATATCACACTCTCGTAGTAATCACTGCTGCAGCTTTTTTTTTTAATTGTGGTACTCAATTACATCTCTAATTATTCAGGATGAGCATATTGATGCTGGGCAGGAAACAATCTTGGCCTGGTTTAGTCGTGGAGGGGGGGGCGGGTTGTGTTTCATTGCTGCAGGGGACAGCTCGGCTTTGTAAAATGGACTACTTACAGAATTTTCTGGATGTTAAAACTTTTTACATTCCCTTGGGCAGCTGCTAAGCAAATAAATTACTCCATATAATGAGCAGTTTCACTCTCCTGTGGAATTCACGAGCTTTTGCCTTGAAAAGGTGCTTTCGGACACAGTTTTCACATTCTTAAAAGTCTTGTGAAAGACTGGGTTCATCCAAAGGGTACAGGTTTTTTTTTTCCCCAAACCGTGCCTCAGAAGATAAAAGGCCTAGAATGAGCTGCCAGGCTAATCCTTATCTAGTCAGTTAAAATATTCTTACCAGCAGATAATGTGCATCAGTGGTTTGTGGGTTAGAATAAACTCACCACCCTCTTCCTTTCTCATCACCTTTAGGTGTCTGTGTGATTTTCCCATCATTTATACTGTAAAACCTTTAAGGTTTTTCTGTTTATACTTAAATCAATAGAGTAATTGTGAATTTTTGATGCTTTTCTTTTTGGTAAGTTGACCTGTACTATGCAAAATTCCTTTTAATTCTTTATCTACAATCTAGTGCAGTGTTCTGCTTGCAGAATGTAATTATAATGTGATAGTTCATCTAGCATAATTATTGCCAATGCTTTCCACAAGGAAGTTGCATCTCATCATCACTAATATGATGAAATTCTCCACCTACTAAACAGAGTAAAAATAATTTGTCACAATACTTGTCTAAATGGAACAAGTTTGTCAAAATGAGACTGATTTGATTCAGATTTGAAGCAAAAGATTTCTCTTTTACGTATTTAATTTTTGAACCTTTTTTTTGTTGACTGAATCGTTTTGCCTTGCATCTGCTTCAAATCAACAACTCCATGACTCAAAGCAAGAGACAGATTGGAAAATAACAAGCGCTAAAGTAGAGACACAGCAAATGGGCTAAACAGAGGAATCACGTACCCAGCTCCTCTGGTTTGACATTAACCACCCGCCAGTGTTTACTACAAAGCCCGGATTGGCCTCGCAGCGTATCGATGCTCGGGAAATGCTTACTTCGTGCTGGGACTGGTGTTCTGGTTTATTGTGGTCATCTCAAGGCTGTGTGGTCTCGACAGAGTTATGCTCGCTTTTTAGGTGGGCGGGCGGTTGGTAGGGGTGGGGGTATTAGTGCGTTTTCATGTGAGGGGTGTTTTCATTACACCCCACCAACATACTTTGTACGGCACAGTCTCAACACACACCAGGACTACTGATTCCTCCCTTCACAGTACGGGTGACTCGTCTCTGAAGTAACAGGCTTAAAGAACTATCTGGAATAGATTAGTCACAGATATTACTGAAGGCTGTTTTGATTCTGCTGTCCCATTGTCTTAGCCTCTTTTTGTCTAGATGGTGAGGATTTGGCAGAAACTAAAAAAAAAAAAAAAAAATCAGACCTTGTCATCTTACAAAGAGTTGGGATAGGGTTATAACAAAATGTTGAACTATAGAGACAGAAAAGCAGGGAAATGATTATAGATGATGATACAGTGTAGGCTCACACTGTATTTTCTTACACAGTGTTTGACTCACTAGAGATAAAAAGGTACAGATTTTTGCATCTAAAGTGAGCAGCCTGTTCCTAGGCACACCACCGATACACTGATGATGTCTTAGATTCCTTGTAGAGCTTTGTTAACTCCTCCTTGCGACCTTCTTACTAAATATAGCGATCCATGTATTGATTCGGGGATGTGGCGCATTCACAGCATGCTTCTGTGATAATGACCTATTTCAACAGATTGCTTGTAGATAGGTAGTTCCTTTTTTGGGTCTTTGTGTCAAGTCTGCAGAGAGAAGACACATCATCATCTTCTGAGTGTAGACACAACAGTGCTTAGTTATGTTGCACAAGCTCATGTAGTTCTTATGTTCGTTAGTTAATATGTACACACATCAAGCAAGGACAATGTCAAGTGTTAAATAATTGTATTTTTTTATTATACTATTAATTGTATGTGTTTGCAGCAGCACTTTGAAACAGTAATCCACACCCTTGTTACCACCTGGTTGGATTTCTGTAACGCTCCTTATGCTGGAGTCAGTGAATCATATCTTCAGCTCCAGAGTGTCCAAAATGCTGCTGCACGTCTTTTAACTGGAACACGGACGTTTGATCACATTTCTCCTGTTTTAGCCTCCCCACACAATTTTTTTGTTTTATTTACTATTTTTTTTTACAATGTTTTATTATTTTAATAGGTTTCATTATCATAATTATTTTAGTAAATGGCTGATTTAGGTTCCGGTCGATGGTTGAATCTCGGATTGAAGAGGAGCAATGTGGTTTTCGTCCTGGTCGTGGAACTGTGGACCAGCTCTTTACCCTCGCTAGGGTGATGGAGGGGTCATGGGAGTTTGCCCAACCAATCCACATGTGTTTTGTGGATTTGGAGAAGGCTTATGACCGTGTCCCCAGGGGCACCCTGTGGGGGGCGCTCCAGGAGTATGGGGTTGATGGTCTTTTGTTAAGGGCCATTCAGTCCCTGTACCAGAGGAGTGTGAGTCTGGTCCGCATAGCCGGCAGTAAGTCGGACCTGTTCCCAGTGAGGGTTGGACTCCGCCAGGGCTGCCCTTTGTCACCGGTCCTGTTCATAACCTTTATGGACAGGATTTCTAGGCGCAGCCGTGGTGTGGAGGGGGTGGAGTTTGGTGACAGGAGAATCTCGTCTCTGCTTTTTGCGGATGATGTGGTCCTCCTAGCTTCATCGAGCTCTGACCTTCAGCTCTTGCTGGGGAGGTTCGCAGCCGAGTGTGAAGCGGCTGGGATGAGGATCAGCACCTCCAAGTCTGAGGCCATGGTTCTCGACCGGAAAAAGGTGGATTGCCAACTCCGGGTCGGGAGAGAGGTCCTGCCTCAAGTGGAGGAGTTCAAGTATCTCGGGGTCTTGTTCACGAGTGAGGGAAGGAGGGAGCGGGAGATCGACAGGCGGATTGGGGCAGCGTCTGCAGTGATGCGGACGCTGAACCGGTCTGTTGTGGTAAAGAGAGAGCTGAGCCAGAAAGCAAGGCTCTCGATTTACTGGTCGGTCTACGTCCCAATCCTCACCTATGGTCATGAGCTTTGGGTAGTGACCGAAAGAACGAGATCGCGGATACAAGCGGCTGAAATGAGTTTTCTCCGCAGGGTGGCCGGGCTCAGCCTTAGGGATAGGGTAAGAAGCTCGGACATCCGGGAGAGACTCGGAGTAGAGTCGCTGCTCCTCCATATCGAAAGGAGCCAGTTGAGGTGGTTCGGGCATCTGGTAAGGATGCCTCCTGGACGCCTCCCTCGGGAGGTGTTCTGGGCATGTCCTGCCGGCAGGAGGCCCCCAGGTCGACCCAGGACAAGCTGGAGGAAATACATCTTCAGTTTGGCCTGGGAACGCCTGGGCGTCCCAGCTGAGGAGCTGGTGGACTTGGCCGGGGAGAAGGTGGCCTGGGCTGCCCGACTTGGAATGCTGCCCCCGCGACCCGGACCCGGATAAGCGGAAGAAGGTGAGGCGAGGCGAGGCTGATTTTATTTTATGTTGTATTGATTTTATTGGATTAACTACTGTATGCTGTGATTGTTGTTTTTATTTAGAGTATAGCACTTTTATCTTGTAAATGTAAAGTGATTTATATAAATAAAAATGGTATAGGATATGATGTGGCTGTGGCATGGTATGGTATGATGTGGTATGGTAATGGTATGATATGATATGGTTTGGTGATGGTATGGTATGTGATGTATGGTGTGGTGATGTATAGTGATGGTATGCTATGGTATGGTGATGATATTTATGGTATTTAATATAATATGGTATAGTATGGTGATGATATGATGTGGTGATGGTATAGTACGGTTTGGTGATGGTATGATTATTTTATGATATGGTAATGACATGATATGGTGTTGATTTTATATGGTATGGTAGGGTGATGGTATGATATGATATGGTATTGATATAATATGGTATAGTAGGGTGATGATATGATATGGTGATGGTATAGTATGGTTTGGTGATGGTATGGTATGGTGATTATATGATATGGTTTTGATATGATATGGTAATGTATGCTATAGTATGGTTATGATATGGTGATGGTATGATATGCTATGGTATAGTATGGTGATGTATGGTATGGTGATGGTATAGTACAGTGTTAGTATGGTATGGTGATGTATGGTACGGCATGGTGATGGTATAGTACGGTATGGTGATGGTATGGTATGGTACGGTTTGGTGATGGTATAGTACAGTTTGGTGATGGTATGATATGGTATGGTATAATATGGTGATGTATGGTATGGTGATGGTGATGGTATAGTACGGTATGGTGATGGCATGGTACAGTTTGGTGATGGTATGGTATGGTGATTATATGATATGGTGATGACCACAGCCTTACATGCTACAGTATGATATGGTATGGTATAGTATGGTGATGGTATAGTGCATGTACAGTATGTTCATGCAGTTAACAGCAGATCTTTTCCTCGAAGACTGTGCAAAGTTTTGACATACAGACAGCATGATGAAGCATGGGTCAGTGTTCTACTTCACTGACATGTCAGCATTATACCAGGAACGGGTCCAAAATAAACAAGGCAAAAGATTGTTTTAATTCCATCTGTGAGTGCACCATGCCAGAAGGCAAACGTCCTGTTACTGAATGACTGACTAGCATTGAAATCTCTGCTCTGACTTCTTGGTATCTGTCACTAAAGAGCTACAAAAAAGGGAGAGCATAAACAAGATCAGTGCTTTGGTAAAACATTCAAAAGACAAGCCTAAACACTTCATTATTTATCTTTTTGTTCTTCCAAGGAAATGAGCAGCCCTGTCAGAGGCAAACTGCCTGGCCTTGTCTGTTAATTCTGCAGCATGCAAAAAAACAACAACATTATTTACATTATATTCTGAATTAAAATACAAATTTTTTTCATCTAAAAGTCATTTATCATCACTATTTCTATTCTGTTATTTTCATTTTAGAATTTTGACCTCAATGGAAGTAATTCATCCAGAGGACTTTCTAGCATTTCCATTCAGCTGTGAGAGTGTTATCAGCCACATCACAACCCCCCTGAGAACATAAGTCCTTCCTCCTGCTTTAGCCATTCACAGACTTCCACAATCGGGCCTTTGTGGGCCTGGCTTGTCTGTCATCTCTGTAGTTCTGTTGATGCAGGTCTCGTGCTGAGACTGTGGTCCTCTCTTACGCTGGACTAATCACCAGCTAATTGAGCTTGTCGAGCCAAAACCTGTTTGTGTGCTGATAAGAAGGTACTTTACCTCTTCAGAGGTTTGTTTTTTAGCTTTTTTTGGAAAATATTCTTTATAGATTTGGCTTAACTGCACTTAAAAGAGGGGATTATCTAACATTTATTTGTCTAAAACATAAATTACCATTCTCCTCATCATCTCTTCTGCCTAACATATCTTTTGAGTCTTATTTGGCCCAGTCACTTTAGCTTGTTGGGAGCATGTGATTAGGATTAGAATCCTGAACTACAAAGACACACATGTTACACAAATGTACTTCAGCCTTGTCTGGCATTTTGCTGAAAACCACACCTACCTGGTATTTCTGCCAGGCTAAGATGTGTAGAAATTGTTTGCACATGGCATTTCATATGTGTGCTGCAGACAGGGATTTTAGTCTGACTGGAGCTGACATGATCCCCGCTAGCCTCTCTGAGATAATCCTGCTGCCTCCAGGAACCCAAGACTAATCTGTCATTTTTTTGCAGACTCTCACTTGTTTGAGGCGGCCTCAACCTTTATAGCATCATTATTGCTGCAAAACTGGATTTTGATCCAGCTTTGTGTGTGTTTTCAGCCCAGGCAAGTATATTTGTAGTGATTTTTTTTATCTGCTCTCCTCTGCAGGAGATTTTGAGTGTCTGTGGTGCTAAAGTATCTTTACTTTTGATGACTCACATGACTGCCCATTATGACTAAGAACAGTAGCTATCTGCCAGGAGGTTGATGCATCTACTCAACCATTATATTTTTATAGTGACCTTTTCAGCACCTTGACGTCAGTCTCAAGGATGATATGTCACTAGCCTGTATAGATATGTCCGATATGCACTACTGGAATGTGCTGAGCTAACTGCCTTTAGGCTACTCGGCTACATTAATGCTAAATGTGTTTGTTTTTAATCCACAATTTTAGGTCATATGACTAATTCTCTCTCATCAAGTGTGATTTACATCAGTAGAGATTCTCAAACATAGTGTGGGAGCTCTACATCTATAAGACAATTGTATAGTACTTTGGATTTATGTAGTTTTTTAAGTGCTTTAAAAATAAAATTGGGTCAGTTTGGAATGAAATAAACAGGAAACCAAAATTTGTGAACTAAGTGAAGTACAAAACATAGATTTGAAACATTTAAAACTCCAAAATGATGAGGTAAAACTAGAAAATGAAGATTTAAGTTATTTAGAACTTATGTTTTACTAACAAAAATATATCTAAAAGGTTAAAATCCAAGGTAGCAACACCTTTTAATGAGTAGGACAAGAATTTATAAACAAAAAGTAGACATTAATAATTCAAAATTAGTCAAACCTAACAAATAAAATAATGGAAAATATGGGGTTTTTGCTTTATTGTAAAAATATTAAAGTTTTAGCAAAAATAACCCAGTCACCACCTTGTGAGTGAATCCAGGACTGGGTATTAGCTCCGCCCCTCCCTTGTAAATTAATGGGACAATTTATAATATTTTTTCCAGGTGACTTTTGTTGATTAACACAGTTCTTAGTCTGCTGCTTCATCTTTAAATATTCATTTTTATAACAATAATGTTGATGGGCTAGTAGTTATTTTCAAGGCATTCAAAGCGCGTCACAGATGATCTTTTATTCATCACACACTCACTCACACTCTGATGGTGGTAAACTAAATCTGTAGCCACAGCTGCCCTGGGGCAGTCTGATGGAGGCCAGGCTGCCATTTTGCTCCATCGGCCCCTCTGACCACCACCAACGTTCACACACAGACAAGTGTCTTGTCCAAGGACACGACGACAAGATGACTAAGCCAGGAGTGGGACTAAACCACCAACCCTCCGAATAACGGAGACCCACTCTATCACCTGATCCACTTTTCACCGCTAAATGTATTTAGCTTTTGTTATTTCCTTTTGCATGCCCTGGGATTAACAGACAAGGTCAGCAGCTCGCCTGTGACAGGGCTTTAATCAGGTATTTTAGGCATAAAGAGGACCATGATTGTGTGTGGGTGAGTAGGTTCAGCTCCACATCCTGAATGCTCAGACTCTGGTTTTAAAGACATGGCAGCACTTGTCAACAAGATCTCATGGCTTCACTTTTCAACAGTTGAAGGTGGTCTATTTTTATGTACAGTATGTCAGGGGTAAATGCACATTAGGCATACACTATCAAACTGCTCAAGTGATAAATAATGAGTTTCCTTTTTACTTTTATAAACTTTTGTGATGATATGCAAAAATAAATCCTTCAAAGTGTTATTTCCTGAATCCACTCTTTAGTAAAGGTCTGGATTTAAAACATGCACGTTGTGTTGACATCACTGAACTCAGCTGCCTGCTCTTGTTGCCTTTTCTTTCTTTTTAATAACACAGAATATAAAAACTGAATTAAACCTTTTCCCTACATAAAAGGTTTAAAAGACAAGTATAACTTAACCCAGTTCTCATCTAGTATCACTGTTTTTCATCCCTCTGTTCAGGGTTGTAATCTGTTAAATCTGTATCTAGTCATATTTATTTATGTCAGTCTGCTGACCCTGAACCGGTATTTATGTAAATACAAGACACATGTATTTTATCATAGATGGGACCATTACTATGTGTCTATTCTTAGATTGTAGCCATTTTAGGTCAGACCATCCAAACCTGGGAGGAACTGGAATAAACGAGAATATTGGGGCAACCTCGCAGCTGTGAAGTTACCAAGGTAACAGAGCTTCCCTATATCTCTCCCTCCACCCCAGCATCAGCCCCATTCCTCTCAGTGTGAGCAGGGTGCTTAATTTCTTTCACTGACCTGAGGGGTCTGGGCTGAACAGCCCCCACTGATTAGGACAAATGTGCGTCTGATCGACCTTTCACGCCCCGCCTTTATCAGGGTTAAGGATGTAGTCAGAGAGAGGTGAAAGACATCATGCAGGCATACAAAGAAATCCCAGAAATTCTTTGCTTTAGACATATCAGTTTAAAAAAAAAGCTAATTAGTCAATCCGTTCACAGTACAAGTTTGCATTGGCCACCACTTCACTCAGCGCCCATGATTGAGCTGTTTAAAGCATTCCGTGTTTAAACAGCAACCATTAATGCCCTCGAGTGCACTCCTACCTGACAGTATCGGGTGTTTCTGTGTGCATGTTCTTTGGCATATGGAAATATTCTGTTTTGAACCTCCAGGTTGCTTCTATTGAGGTGGTATTTGGTTCTTTGAGATGTTTGACTTATCCTTTGTGTTTCCTGTGTAAGTACCATTATCAGATTAAAGTCTTTGCCAGGTTTATTCTGAGTACCTAAAAATGTGAGTCATGAGAAATGTCTATTCAGTTCGAGGTGTATTCCCCCCCCCCCCCTTCCTGTGGCTGTTGTGCAGTTTAAGGCTTATGACTGCATGCATTTTCTTTTCTGTCTTGTAGATCAGACGGATATGTGAATCTGCTCAGATACCCCGCTGCCTCATTAAATGCTTGTGGTCAGAAGAATTGCTGTAATCTTTAATAAATACACTCCAGAGAGGGATGGCTGCAGATAGAAAACCCAGCCTCTGAACTTTATACTCACTCAAGATACCATGCATCTGCTGTGTTTGAAGTGTTTATGTTAGTGTGCTGTTTGTATGTATTTATTCAAGTGTTACACTAGTACAGTGACAGGCTCCAACACCAGCTGCTTCTGTCGATGACCAAACACACACACACACACACACACACACACTACCCGTCTTTTCCTTCCTTTTTTCTCCCCACCCCCCTCTGCTGTGACACCCCTTGTCCCAACTGACTGGACAACATGCAGACCCTTTATGCCACCTGTCCATCAGCTCGACTGCACCTTAGGGAGCCTCTGTTGCTGAGCTTGGAACTGCCGCTTACAGTCTTTGTTTGGACTCAAGCAAAGCTGCCCCTTCCTCCTCCTCCTCCTCCCTCTCTCTCCTCGTTTTCTCTGTTCTCTTTTGCTCTGTGCGCTGCTCTTTACAAACACAGATGAACAAAAAGACACATACAGACAAGTGATTTCCTTTGTCAGCTATTTCCTACATCTGCCTCCTGGCACCAAGCCTCCGTCGCCACGGTGCATCTTTCAGCTTGCATCTCACCTGTGCTGGCGAGGATGCCAGCCACTTGAGCTGTTGTTTTTTGGACAGAAAATAAATGGTAACGGCCAAAATCAGATAGGACCGAAACCAACACGGAGCTGATGATATTCTACAAATTCTGGGAAGGTGTCAAAACATTGAGTCAACATTTACAGGTTGTTCATTTCATGGAGGATTGCATCCCGTCTCTTCCAAAAGGAGAGCAAAACCTCCACTGACACTCTTCATGTCTTCAGCAGGTCATTGAGGTTATTTATCATCAATTAGCTCCACTGCTGCCTTTCCACACCCTTTATCTTCTATCTCCACTCACCCTGCTTCCTCCACCCATGTCATCAGCAGTCTGTGGATGTGATCAGGGCTGTAAGGTCCGGGTGCAGCCTGCGGAACAGAACAGTGAAGCTGCCTGACATAGCAATAGGCCCCTGTTGCCCTAGCAACTGGCTGTCCTTGAGAAAAGGGCACATTTGGGGGTTTGGGAGGCTGAGGCACTTGCAGCCTGAGTCAAAACTCATAAAGAGTTAAGACACATCGATTGGAAGAGCATATAGTGTAAACACAGGCCTTCGCAAACGCCTTAAAAATGTATGAATCAGAGGCTTAGGGAGCCGGGGGGAAAATATGTGTAGTTTGATAAGTGAGCCACCATTCACAGGGGGGTAGAAGCCTTTTCACTGCAACTTGATTTAAATCCACTGTATGATCATCAGTCAATGGTTGTTCAGTGTTTTTAGGGATGCCCTGCATCCTAGAGGAGAGCAGTCGATTTGTTCCCATGAAGGCAAACAGCAAAACATAATAGAGACTGCCATATAATTTTGTTTAACAGCTTAACACTCTTGACATATAATCACCTTTATGTCACCTCTTTTTCTGCCTGACTCATATTCCAGACATGGTGCACGCTTTCAACCAGCACAGACACATCTCCTTCTTCTAACCTCTCCCTCTGTCAGAATCACTGTCACACTGTAAACACACGAACTGTCACTTGGTATCAAGTGGCATCGAAAGATTGTCTAAGCTTGTAGCTTGCATACAATGTCAAATGGAGTAGTAGCTAATGGAAAAGTGGTGGAAGATCTGATTACACCTTTAGATTCTATTTTAATACACTGCTTTAATGGGATATATGTAGTTGATTGGGAATTACATGCAACCCAATTAATAATTGTGAAGCAAATGTAATAAACTAAAATCATTTGCCCTATTTATAAAAAAAAATTGAGCATGCATACAAATCTTACTCAGGTTTAGGAACTAAACCACATAAATAATGGTCTCATCTGTGCAGTAGTGCACAGCATAGAGGGACGTGCCACAACTTCAGAATATAAACTGCGTTTTGTGATAACCGACAGCTTTTCAGCACCTTTAATGATCCGTTATAATAAATGATGGCTTACAGCGTAGGTTAATTCAGTGTGATGTAGATCATGCAAGTTTACGGTCCGTCCTAAATGGAGATAAATGCCGACACTGGGGCCTGCCTCCTTCCACACCCCAGCCATCTGCAGCTTAGTGTACCGAAGGGGTCCACCGGCAACCTGATTGGTCAACGTACATCCTCTGGAGAGTAAGCTGTCAAGTGATCTGCCTGCATGAAATGACCCTTTCCACTTAATTCCTCATAACCACCCACCTTCTAGCCTCGCTCATATTCCTACTATACGCATATGCTGTATGTGTTGGCTGCATTTTCATTTTTCCACATTTGTACCTCATTTTTCTTCATGACGTTGATAAAAAAAGTTTGAAAAGACAAAAAAAAAGGGGGAGCAGTGAAAATTCCAGACGTTATTACAGTTCAGCGTGCCTATGTTCACTGGAACTCCTCTTTCATCTCCGTTTCCTCTCTTTCTTTGACAGATGGTAGTTATCAGACAGGGTGAAAAACCTGTGGTTCGGATCATTTTCAATTATTATTTTCTCCCTTTTGGTATTTATAACTGGTGATCATCATGAGAACACTGTGGTTTTAAAGAGAGAGCAGTTTTGTTCTGAAGAGAGACTTGGAGGAAGGTGATTTGCTGCATTTCAGTGTCTTTGTTACATCTAGTTGTTGCTAAAAAGCTGAAAAAATTAATACTTATTTGGTTATATTTCAACTTTTTAGCAAAGTTTAATTTTGTTATACTAAACATTTTGTCAATTCTATATCAATAATATTAGAAAGGAATTTTATTTAAGAACTTTGAAGCACGGTTTTCCTTTTTGATTTTTGGAAAACATAACTTTACTTATATCTATATATTTTATTATTATTTAGAATAAATAATCAAAAACATTATTTGCCAATCAAAAAATATTACTCCCAATGAACTAATATGGGTTTCAAAATATTATTTCCCAAGTTTTTTCCAAGTATTTTTTGTTTATTGCATTATGTTTTTGGTCAAATATTTCACCAGTTGCTCATGTTTCTAAATCCAAATAAGAAATTAAAAGAAATATTTTGACATTAAGGCAGTAGCATGACCTGTAATGCTCTATCTGGTGATACAAAATAAAAGCAAAGGCAAAAATTGTTTTTATAAAAGTCCTAACTGATAAAAGTTTGTTAACAAGCTCATATCTGTTGGACTACATTAGTCTGCTTCATCAACCACTTTGACATTTTTCCACAACTAGATTCCACTTTTTTTACAGGAATAAAAAAAACATTAAAAGGTAAAAACATCCTGATTCTTATTCAGTCTTTATACCAACCAAAGTCTAGCTAAATTTCAATGTTACAGTTACACAGAATCAGCTGAACGGCACTAGAGTCACCGGTTAGATCAGTGTGCTCCTTTATGCCAGCTGATCATTACACACACTTTCCTTTGACTCTTTTCACCGATGGTTCAAGGACACAACTCATCCCGTCTTTGTAGGAGCAGGATGATGATGCAGTACAGTCACATCACCTTATCAGGAGTGTGAGAGAGCGGTAGAGAGCTGCAGGACTATATCTTTATGATTCATTATTGTTGTGCAAACCTAAATTAATTGAATCTTGATTAATTAAACATGTATTAGGGCTTTTTGAATACTAATATGATAATGCAGTGAAATGCTCCCATTAATGAGCTGCGATGTAGATATGCCCTGTTGGTTCACTGTGTTATTTCTGGGTGAAGATAAGGCAGTAATGAGAAATAAGGTCACATAATGAAAAAAATTAATTTACCCCAGTTGTCACATGACCAACATTTCCCTTATAGACTATTTTTAGCTATGAGTGACATTATGAACGGCTCTCTGCACCTCTTTTTGTCCTTGTAAATACCATTCCTTGAGATTGTGAACTCTGTATATGTGCCACATATGAGGTTAGGCTCCTGCAGTGCGAGCTGAAAGTTGCTTCTGGGCAGCAGCCAGATGTGGTTTATTAGTCGCTTGCAGCTTTATGATCCCTCTTTATTTAGGTTTTGCTGTAAATATATAGGAAGGAGATGGAATTAAATGAGCTACGGGTGTGTTTGTGTTTACTTGAGGTGTGTACGCCGCGTTTCGTGTGTTTGTGTCTGTGTGTGTGTATTTTTCGCCTCAGGCTTGCTGAGGTCCTTGCATCCTCGCAACTCTTTTCCCAGGTGTCCCACATTTCGAGCTAATCTGCTGCTCATTTTGGCTCCTAATCTGTCTCAAAGGAGTCGACTGGAAGGAGCAGGATTGGGAATCTGAGCTCTATGACAACTGCTGAGGAAACGCGGCTTAGAGGAAAATGCTGAGAAGAAAACTCAGTTTTCAATCATCCTGCAGTTCTCCTGCATCTGATGACATGAGGCTCTTTTTGTGCACAAACTCCATCGATGTGAGATGGCTCAATTATCAACAGATTACTAAGTCAACTTTTTTTAAGTATGCAATCAAAAGGAGTGTAAATTTAAGGGTTTTTTTTTAAATTACTTCTGAATTAAACTACTGTTATTGGCTTTGGATTGTCATTTATTAGTGATTTGGGGAATCTGTCCTAAATTCTTAAAGATAGGCAAATAGTTTCATAGATAATAAAAAGTATTACTCTTTAAATTCTGTATTTACTAATTTATACCTGCATCATTAGTGGTGAAACAGTGCAGCAGGCAGAGTCCCAGACCTGTTGATTACACGGGACATGGAAACCTCGGGGGAAAAATGAATATATCATTTGTGTACGTGTGGGGTGAAGCGGATGCCAGTTGTCTAATAGCTTTCACACAAGCCTGATTGAATTAGACGACCAAGAGGACTGTGTTCCTAATTGAATCACAAGGGCCTGTGTTGCAAACAGTGCTAGCTTGTGTTCCCTTTGGAAGTGCTGAGTTTGGGGAGGGTTCTGGGTTAGTGGGGTCTGGCTCACCATCAGTCCTAGAGCCAGACACACAACCTGTGTCTGCACAGCCAGCGCCTCTCATTTCACAAGGTAATGCCCTATTTAAATGTGAGTTGTTAAAAACTGTAATTTTATTCATGGTAGGTAAGGTTTGTATTTTTTTACACGGAAAACTCCTGCAGAAGCTAACGGGATATTTTTAATCTAAGAAACAGTGGCGTATATTGAAAGACTATAATCTCTATAGTTAAAATTATTTCTGCAAGCAATGCAATTAAACAGAAACCTAAACACGTATAGGTACAGGGTTTTTCTGATGACCTCTTTAGTCACAACAGAGCACCCAGCATCCATGCATACAGAATCCCACTGATGCTGACCATTTCCACTGCTTTCAGCACTTTTTCCTGCTGTGCTCACAAAACCTAGCACCTCTTATCCCCCCCCCCCTTTTATTCCCCCTGCAGCTTTTTGTCTTTCACACCTTAAACACCACACACGCACAAACACACACAGGCAAATATACACACATGCACACAAAGCCCTTGTCTGTCTTTGTCTCCCTCGTCTCTTCTTTAAGAGTGCGTTCGTTATATAAAGCGGTTTTGGGGAGAGTGAGTTCTGAAAAGAAAGAATAGGGAGAAGAGGGGGCCGGAAGAGTGTCCTCTGATGCTCCTTAATTCTGGACAAAGAGTTTCCCTGAGATGTGGTGTGAAGTGGACTTTCGTGTTGATTTTTAAACAATGCGTGTAGCCTTGCATTGGATTGTTTTGTGTCACCGTTCTGATTCTCCAGCCATAATCACATTGCACAACCGGAAATGTGTCAGACAAAATAGAAACCCTCAGTTTTCGCTTGACCTTACTTATGGTCCGTTTCTGACAAACATGCATAGAGTCAACAAACATAGCTGCTCATAATGCATTCACACTTTTTTTCCTTTCACACACACACACACACACACACACACATAAATATCTACAGGAACACACATTCTTTGTAACATTCAGATGTTTTCTTTGCTGCAGGTTCCTTCTTCAGTGCAACCCATAAATCGTTTTGACTGTAATGTTCAGGAAACCTTTGAAACAACCAACAAAATACCTGCTATAAAAGCTGACTAGAGCCCTAGCGCCGTTACTTACCTTACCTCACAGCTTCTTCTGTACTATATTTATTCAGCGAGTCTCACAAAAACCCCTAATTAAAGCTTTTATGTCGCTATATATTATTAGCACTCGTAAACATTGGCAGACACAAGCAGCTGGGGGTTTGGTGCGCGTGTGTGTGGGGGAGGGATTCAGGAGATGTTTCAAGAAGTAGCATCGGAGATTAAAGTGATAAAACACTTGATGCCTAAATGATCAAAGGACGCTAAAAATAAAACTATCTTTCTCCGGTGGAAGAAGGTTTCATTATTTTTTCAAAGTTAGGATTTAAGTGCGCATATTCCTGCTGTGCTTTGAAGCCTTTTCAGGTGAGGTTTTTTTAAACTCGGCTACCATTAAATTGAGCCTGAAATGAAGCTTTTCTATGAGGCTTTTGTTTCTGAGTTGTTTCCACGTTTCATTACAGTCCCATGTTCTGACTTTACAGACAGAAATGTGGCCTGTTTGCTTAATACTACTGATGATATTAATAGATTTGTTTGGAAGAGGCAACAGTGGAGCTGTTGTCAGTAAATTCTCTTGCATTAATTACCCCCTGTTTGGCACAAAGACATTTGAAGTTGAAGCAAACATGCAAGAAAGTAGCCTTTAGTTCTCACGTGTTTTGCTGCTCTGCCAACATGATGATCAAACAGCTCAACAGCAGCAGTCTGGGCAGGCGAGGAGGTTGGGAATTAAAGCCCTGATCTGATTTTTAATCACGGCTCTCCATGTCTCCGCTGCTCTACATCTGACACCAGCCAACTGTGCAACTCTTTAAATCTGTCATCTGAGCATAAAGTGGAAATTCCCCAAATTTTTCCCTAAAGTAATGACCATGGCAAAACACATAGGAATGCCAAGATATACAACACTGTGTTCTACCAGTATGGGGATGGTTTTCCAAAAAAAAGAGAAGAAAAAAAACTTTCTGAGCTGGTTTAGCTCATTTCACCCAGAATATTACGGGAAATGTTGCTCCTACTTGTCATTTAATGTCAGTGTCATCTGGATTTTGTAAGTCTGATCTATAGAGTTTCAGCATAAACAAAAACTACAAAACTAACATGTTTTTTTAAAAATATGGCACCGATTTATGTCTGCTTTGGTAAAAAAGGATATTATTCTGTTTACTAAAAGGTGAATTATTATTGTTGGATTATATTGTTGTTTAGTAGCTTCTTTTTTTTACATTTTAGTATTTAAAAAGTATTAATAGAGTAATTGAGTTAAAGGAAATGAGACAAATGGAACTCCTGATGATCTAAAATAAAAACATTTGACCTTTAATCACAAATAATGATTATAAAATTATTATTATAGCTGTAATGTGAATAAATACACAAGTTCATTTGGTTTAAAACCTCAGTGGGTGTATTAAAAATAATAGCCTATGTGTTATTTTTCAGGAACCACAGAAATGCAACCACTAAGGAAGGCTGGCATCATGTAGATTTTTTATGTTTTCAGTTATTTTTATTCAGTTTCCTCCTTTTGCAGATGTTTTAATAATTCCTGAGGTTGTTATATAGACTGTTTACTGTCATTGTACATGAATTTGATAAACTCCAACACAACAGCTTCCCACCTCACCCCTCTTTGTTTTCATCGTTACCCCCCCCTCCGTCTTTATGCTGCTGCTTCCTATGGTGTTGCTCCTCAGAGCCCCACACTCTCATAGACCTCACTGTGCCTCAAAAGTCTGATCCCAATTCCCCACATAGCTGTTGCCTGGGCCTCATTAACAGGCCCTGTTGACTGGCAGTGTGAATGTCCAGGCCTCATGTTTCGCTCGGTGCCCAGAACCTTTTCCCCCATCAATCATGGAAAAAGAAAAACATGTCAAAGCTCATACTTTGTGAGGAGATCTTTAACATTATTTCAGGTTTATTTTAGCACAACTTTTCTTCCGGTGACATTTCTGCTCTTCGACCTAAAACGATGGCACACGTTGTTTTCCACACCTTTGAATTTTTGACCATTTTGTAGCCTAAAATATCCTCAATGTTTATCGTTTTTAGACTTCTGTTGTGTCAAAAATGTCTCATTTTGTTTTAGTTTGTCAATAAAGGTGATTTCTTTACATATTTGGTTCTGAAAATGTTGACTTGAACATTAGTCATCAGCGTGTACAGCCTTATTGTATGGTGATGTGTTGTTCTATAGTGGAAGTGAAAAAAAAAGATTCAATTTTAGTAGTAAAAATGGGTGCAAACATTACCTTAACCCTATTAAGTTCAATTTTAGAGAGCAGAAAATACAAGACATTCACAAAATGTTTGATTCCCACCCCCCTAAATCTGACTAAATAAAATATTGCTTTAAACAAAGAAACAAAGAAAAAACATATATATATACTGGAAGAGCTGCAGGGTTCTAACTCAGCTAAGCAGCAAGTCCCATGTGTGAATTTTTCAGGTTACTGTACTTCCAACACATCTGTCTCAACACCTCTATATTTTATTTTCTATCAGTGGAGCAGGTGTTAGCTGGATTACCTGAAGCAAAACCGTAGCTTTCTTTGGCTCCAGATATAAGAAAAAGCTCTTGACATGGTGCAGGTGCAAACGCCAGAAACCATTTTTTTATAACCAGTGAAGTTTTAGACAAAATGCAACTGGAGAGGGGAGGATAAAGGGTGTTTTTACCGACAGACTTTTTTTTTTTTGTATATCACAGAACTGACTAACGCTTACGGCAAGACACAAACAGATTCACCTCGTGTACAGCAGATGATTCATCCGCACACCGGCAGATGCAGGAAAGCAGAATTTATAGGCTGATGTGGTGTTGATCACCATGTCGGCGATGACATTCCAGAGAAGCTCCTTTGAAAGGGCTTTTAACAGGAAAGCAGAGCACTTCAGACTTTTTTTTCTCAAAAAATATAGCACAGTGAATAATTCATAGAAAACTTGCAACATGTTGCAATGTTGCTGTGTCGATGGAGACATACCAAGCAGGGTAGTGTACATTCAGTCTGGTTAAACTCAAGGTTTTTCTGCATTTAATTCTTTGGGTTGTTTTAAATTCAGCTGACTTGACGGTTTGTTTTTTGTAGTGCAATAAAAATCAAAAAGAAGAATAACTTGAAAACCCGAATGAATGAACACAAACTATGATTGCTATTAATATTATTACTGTTTTTGTAAGAGCATGACATATTATTGATTTAAGCATAGTTTGAAAAATTACAGTTACTGTAGATAATAAAAGACTTTATTGTTTATTGATTATTAATTCAAATTTATTGACAGTTTGTTTTAAAATGTCCTTCACTTATCTTTTTTCTCTTGTTTTGTTCCTCTTTTCTTTAGCCTGCACATCAGGATTCTTTAAGCCAACCCAGGGAGATGAGTCCTGTTTGCAGTGTCCCATTAACAGCCGTACTACAAGTGAGGGTGCCATGAACTGCATTTGCCGAAATGGATACTACCGCACCGACTCTGATCCTCTCCAGATGCCGTGCACTAGTATGTATAGTATTCCAATTGTTGTTTGTGCACTTGCAAACCACTCTTGCGGAGCACAGAGGCATGAACGGTTACTCTTTGGTTTCAGATATGAACTCTTTGACACAAGCATTTCGCACCCACAAGCAGAAGAGCCCCGAGATCAAAGGAGGATAGTAGTCTGTACAGCTCTGAGCAGAGAAACCCTGTCAGAGCTGTCTCACACACAAATATGTCCCTGACATGCTCAAAGTGTGGCTGTCCACAGATCTGACCCGGCAGACAAGCCTCAGCTGCCCTTCCTCAACATCACACAGCCTGTACTCCCAACCAGACTGGAGGTTACTGGGCCAGGGCGCGTAGCTTTGTGAAGGATCATTCTCAGAGAATGAGCCGAGGCGAGGCGCTCTCTTGTCATGCCAATGAAGCCGTTTGAATTAGAATTAGAATTTGGGACTGACACCGAGGTTGGGGAAAGAGAAAGACGGGATGGAGGGACGAAAGCAGAAGTGAGAACGGGAGGGGTTAAAAAACGAAGGAGAGGTGCGCAGAAAAAAAATGAAGGAATTTGAGTAAGATGGAAAGTGAAAATTAAAAAAGAAAAACTGAATTAGTGCGGAGTGTGCTTTAGGTACAAACAAAATGGGAGTGAGTGATAAAAAAAACCCCACACCATTCAATGTTTCAGTTGTGTTTTTCCTCATCCTGCCTTTGAGCCTGTTGAAAGGGGAGAGGAGGGAAAAGATTTGATGGTCTCCAACAAAGGAGATTTGCATAAGCCCGGGTCTGGGAGTTGAGCAGCTGTTGTGAATGAGAAAGCAGCAGCGTCACGTCACCCGTATTAAGCGCAGCAGGGCCTGGTCTGATTAAAGCAGGAGAACGGGCCCATCAGAAAGGCCCGCCAGCTAATGGGAGGGATATTAGTCCTCCTCCCTATAAGGAGATGCCAAGGAGGAGTTATGCTTCAGAGAGACTCTAAGAAGGGCACTCCAATGGGCTCCCTTCCAAAACTGGAGATCTGTTAATTGCTGCCAATTAAAGGGAGGTTAAATAAGAAATGATCGATTCAGATTCAGGATGTTGTGGGCGGAGTGGAATTGTTTATCTCCTTAGTCCTGGGGGATATGTCTACCATAATTAGCTGCACATGTTTGTAAAAGATAAACAGTTCTCACTGTTTGTTTGTTTGGCCTGCCACTCAACATATAGCGCCATGTGGAAAGTTTCCACTCTGTAATGCTTAGCTACGAACAATCTCTGCAGGAAAACCAGCGGTTTTCTGTCGGCAGCAGTAACCCTATACGACGCTCCATAAGAAAAAGAATCGAGAATAGATGCTAAGAAAACACTTGACAACGTGGACACCAACATTGAAAATGAGAGTGTAAATGGGCATCCTGAGGGAAGAGGCGCTGTGAGATTGGAATGCAGTCAAAGAGACTAAAGTCATTTTGCAAGCTTGTGGGATTTCCCTCCTCCTGTGTGAAGGGGTTGTGTAAGTAGAGATAGTAATTATGTCCTTCACACCATCAAGGGCACAGCACCTCTTCCTTCATGCCGTCCTTGAAGTTTTGACTTACGTGACCAAGTTTTTCATATCACTTGTCTGCCACCGCGTTTGCAGAAATGAAGCTAAATCCAGCTGTCAATGTTGTTTTTGGTCAAAGACATTACTGGTCCAAGCTTCTGAAACACGGGTAGTGTGTCCAGTCTAAACATTTGATTCTTCAGCAACAGGCAAAAACAAAAATCATCAAATTAATAAATAATAAAATCAACTCAAACTATGTGCTTGCACATAGTTCAGTTTGATGGATTTGCATATTAGAATGCAAAATTAATCAAACACATTTTTGATCAAAGACTTTTCCCTCTTGAAAAGCGTGTCTATTTGTGTGGTGGTAACTTCATAATCTGTCCTGTGTTTTCTAGCTGTCCCCTCGGCTCCCCAGGCCGTGATCTCAAGTGTGAATGAAACGTCCGTGATGCTGGAGTGGTTCCCACCTCGGGATTCAGGGGGCCGCGAGGATGTAGTCTACAACATCATCTGCAAGAGCTGCGGGGGAGGTCGAGGAGGGTGCACCCGCTGTGGCGACAATGTTCAGTTTTTACCCCGTCAGCTAGGCCTGACGGAAACCCGGGTCTATATTAGTGACCTGCTGGCCCACACGCAGTACACGTTTGAGGTGCAGGCTGTCAACGGGGTGTCAGATCAGAGCCCTTACTCTCCTCAGTACGCCTCAGTCAACATTACCACTAACCAGGCTGGTAAGTGGGCCCATCTGTCTTTTTCAGCACTTTGTACTTCCCGTGTGGTTTTCTCTTCTCTTTTCCTCTTCTGTACCATTCCATTCCTCCACAAGCACATAATGCATAGACCTCTACTCAGTCTGATTCTTCCCTCTCCTGTATGGTGATGTATGCAGATTAAGGGCTGTAAAATGGGAAGCAGAGCACCGCTGATGATGTGACAGACAGAATGTGATGGCCTGTTGGTCTTTATATTGTGACCTCATCACCATGTATTTCATACTGGAGAGCTGCCCATTTGATACTGCTCAGTGATTATGACTTTATACAACTCGACCGCTTGGTTGTAGAATTACACTTAAAACTATTTGTGGTGGTGTAGTAGATTTTATTCAGGCTGTGAAAAAATATATTGGAGACATATAACATGTTCTCAAAAAAACTAAATTAAATCAGTTTTCGCCGTGTTGAAGGCCGACTAAAAAATCTGATTGGGTTCATTTTTATTTTTGACAAATAAATCTTTAGTCTTACACCTGCAACTATTGGAATTTCGTATTTCCACCATGTATCACGCCTCTAATTAATTCACTGAAGCAGGAGTGTTGATTCATTCTTTAATTGTCTCTATGAAATGCATCATTTGGCATGCCAAGCGTTGCTTCCACAACCACTCATGCATAGCTTAATGCAGTCTGGGCTTTATCTTGGCATAGGGGCGGCATTCTATTGGTGCAGTACAGCAATAAAATGCTTGTCTTTACTTGTCAGCCATCCCCTCAGAACACTTCAATGTGAGTATCTGCGGCTGACTAAATGGAATCCACCTCAGCTTACACTAATCAACATATTTTTTGCTCATTTCGGGGCGTCTTTGCAGAGGTTTTCCATGCAAAGGCGTGTGATGGGTCTACTGTGCCACTCTATCAATGAGTCACTGCTGAGCTGTGGAAAAAGGGCGAACATCCACGTCATTCTTCTGCTGTTATCTGCTTGACTGCAGTTAGGAGAGAGAATTCCCTGGCCTAAATTGACACATCGCTCTGAATTTCACTAAATTCACGAAGATTTGTTTGTTTTAAAATGCCATAAAGTATTCAGCAACAATACTGCGACTAAAATGGACCCTTTAATTCATGCACTGACCTCTTTTTATTGTCTGTTTTGATTTGAGTCACTGGTGTGGTGGGTTAATGAGGGCCTGTGAGTGCAGTTAAGCGTTGTAATGAGGCCCCTGGCCCACTCATACTTACTGGGCCACAATAAGTCTGCCACCCCAACCCTTGGCTTCTCTGCTGCTCCTGCTGAGGGGTCCTGGCGGAAATTGGGGGGCTCTGCGCGCTCTCCACTGAAGTGCCCGTCACTTTGGATTAGGCAGCAATAGCTCCCGTCAGAGCGAGCTGTGAAAAGAACTCAACTCTTGCTCGCCCCTTCTCACTGTTCCCACCTCCCCCCATTGCCCTGTACCCTGCTAACCTTTGGAACAGGGGATGGGAGTTTTGCGACGCACAACACTACAGGGCTGGGGGTCATAGGAACCGGGAGCCAATAATTGCATCTGGTTTATGAAGCTTGGAGGTTATATAAACATCTTGTCATCCCTAATTACTGCGGGCAGTTATGTGCTTCTTTCTTTCAGTGCTAATGAGAGCGTGACAAAGAGAAAAACAAAGAAATCAGAATCTATAAAAATGTCTATGCATGCTTACATATGTGTTAATCATTCCCTTTGTAAAATTCTTTTGGCTTCGTGCGCAAGCATTGTATGAAAGCAACAGATAAATCTGTGAATTTAAAGTGAACGGCGTGAAAGCGCGTCCCACTACTTTGGACTGCTGCCTCCTCGGCTATGACTTGTTGGTGTGAAGGGTGGTAAAGAAGGGAGAGAAGGTGAGCAAAACTTCTCTCACTTTATACCCAATCAGGCACCCAGCACACTTTATTACCCACAGACTTATCCTCTCTCTCTGTAGGTGGTGGGTGACAGTTCCTCTGTGATAAAGGATGCGATTGCCTCAAAAATGTAGCACTCGATTTCACACTGTAATGTCACACAAAGGAAAACGCTAGGCCGAGAGGTGTTTGAGCTCATTTTAAGCGTGTGACTAATTCTTCAAAACTTGTATCATGCTCTGTAGACGAGGCAGAACTCTTGATATGTGTCTTAACATTTTTTAAGTATGACTCACAGTTAAGCTATCCACGTCAGCATTGCCATGTCTATAAAATGTTACTCTTGTAGGATGTTAAACTAGTTCAAGGTGGAAGACAGAGCTGGAAACCTGGTGCTTAATGTCACAGACTAGGGATGAATTAAACCTCAAGCTGTCTGTCATTTGAGGTATTATGATTTTCCGTGTGTCTGACAGGTTAAAGTAATGATATGAGACCAGTCTCTCATACTGGTTCAGCGTAGGATTAGCTATTTTTACATTATGGGACAGTACAGCTGATTGGGCCGGTTATAAATGACAACAGAAATAAGAACACTGAAGATGAAAAGAACTGAGGCTTTTTATTTTGTCTGTGTGTAGTTTAATTTGTGAAAAAAGTACTTTTACTTAATAATTGAATTGTAAAGGGTTTAAAGTAGAGATGCACCGATCCAGGTTTTTCTGTCCCGATACCAATCCTGATATTTGGGCCCTGTGGATCGTTCGATACCCGATATCCACATATATTAATGCAAACACTAAAATATTGTAATATCAGACATAATAAACCTCAAACATGATATAACTTGGACAAGAAACACCTCAAAATCTCTTAACATTTGTAATTTGTGAGTTACAGTGTAAAGTAATGCAGTTAGCCACATTATTTCTCTGCTCATATTTAACAAAGTGTAGTGAATAATATTGGATCCAGTATCTGCCAATTTTATCGATTATCCTTTTATTTTTCTTTCTTGCACTTCCATGCTCTAGTTACATCAGCTGATATATGTAAAATCTTTTAAACCATTTTTCCACTGAGAAGTTGTGACAACTTGGATGTGGTAAATTATTTTGTTCCAAGACATTTCTCAGTAAGTCAGGTTAATTTGTATAGCACCTTTCAAGGTTTAAATCACAACAAGTGAGACAGAAATACACAGAGAACTGACAAAGTGATACAAGAAGAAAAAGAAAGTACAAAAGAACTGATTCACAGGAGTTCATGCAAAAGCCAGTTTGAAAAGGTGTGTTTTAGCTGCTTTTTTTTTATAAAAGACCAATGAGTTCATTGATCTCAGGCTCAGGGGAGAGAGTTCCAGAGTCTGGGGGCCACAGCAGCAAATGCTCTGTCTCCTTTAAGGTCAGTTCACACGGCAGAGTTTTTTAAAATGGTTTTTGCCCCGATTCTCCTATTCTGACAATCTGCACCAGATTACCGTAATGGCTCTAAAGATATCAGATATTCCTGTTGTGTGTGGTGTGTTAGTCCACTCAGGAGGACATCAGGACCACTCCGATCTCAAATCGGGTATTTCCAACATGTTGGATTGTCTTGACTCAACATTGCCGTGTATGTGGTGTCCCCCTGATGAGCAGTCTACAGAATGTGACCTGTAGCCAATCACAGTGAGTTGACAGACACAAGCTGAGTGGAGCGATGGGAATCCTGCATCAGCAGCTGTTTGCATTCTTCGTTATATACCTGGCAACAAAATTGTCACGAGCTCATTGTTTACAATAAAAACAAAAGCCGTCATGTTTGTTCTCCGTGTGTGTGGTGTATTATGATTTTAAATTGGCCAACAATTGTGAATCGGCCCTTAGTCTTTAGCCTGGTACACTGCACCAATAGTAGGCTTTGATCACTGGACTTCAGGGACCTGCTGGGGGTGTATGGATGTAGAATCTCACTGATGTAAGCTGGTGCTTGTCCATGTAGGGCACTAAAAACAGAACCAGGATCTTGAATTGAACTCTGGAATTGACAGGCAGCCAGTGAAGCTGGAAGAGTAGCGGGGTGATGTGGGTATAAGCCTGAACCTCCTGAAACCAATCCAAGGAAGTTTAGTGACAGCGCTAATCTGCCATTTTGTCAGCCAAAGCCCTATGATTGAACTGACAGATTATGAAAGCCATGAAAAGCATAATGTGTTTATTTTGATAAATCCGAGTATTGCACACCCGTGGAAGCAATTGTTTATTGTAGGTCAACATCCAACCAAGTCTGCTTGTTCTGTCAGTAACCGTCAAAATGGCAAAGCTCCGTTAAATCACACATTGTCATGTACATAACCTACAGTATGGATTTATTTAGACGGCTTACAGCTACTGTACGCAGCAAGGCTGTTTCCTAAAATACTGAATACACAAACACTGACAGCAAAGACCATAAGTTATTTTCTTGCTTACCGTAGACCTGCTTTATCATCATTTTTTTGCACAAACAATGGAGATCATCTTCTATCTGAATGCAATAAATAAAACTCTGGGGGAATTCTGCCTTGCTCAACGGATAAATTTGATCTTGGCACACGGAGTCTCGCCTTCTATAGTGGTGTGGTATATTAGATTCCAGAGGACATATTTGTTTAGGCATTTCATGCGCTCAAGGTGAGCTGCTGGTAATGCTATCAAATAGCAGAGATCCTGAATTGGTTTTTTATCAGGTTGATTGTGGATGTGAGCCACATTATGCCGATGATGGGGGGTGTAATCAGGTGCAGCCTATTTCATATGGGCTGGGCGAGATTTATGACTTAATTATTGTCCAAATTGCTCAGGTTTGCTGTAACCAGGCTACCGGGGGCTTTGCTGCTCCATTGGAGAAAAGTGTGAAAAGCACTGGTGTTGAGCCAGGAGAGACTGCCAGGATGTACAGCCGACAGCCAAATACTTGACCTAAAGATAGCGACACCATTTAATAAAATGCTTATAAGTTATTTTCTCAGACATGTATGTTTTTGCGTAAGTTTGCAATGATGCTGATCTATATTCTAGACATTTATTAGGACTGTGATGTCCTGAATATACAAGGTTGACAACGATGCAGGCTGAAAGATAAAGAGAGTGATCAAGAGTGGGATAGGGATCAGTGGCGTACATGGTTCGGTGTGACAGAAGGTGATGAGCTAGGCACATATGGCTGGTGCCAGTGTGGGTCAGCCGGGCAGACGGACAGGAGGCCTCAGCAGGCACCTGGAGCTCAACACTGACAGAGCCTTTAGAGACGGATGCTCTGGTAATCAGCCAGACACACATCCACCTCATGATACTGTTGATAGTTATTAAAACAGCAGAGAAGGACTGAGATTCTTTAAAGTGCCCATGACATCGGTTTCCATGTTTTCTGACTTATCTATCATGTTGCAACGTTGAGTTCTCACTTTAAACCTGCCAGAAAGAGCAAAAAACAGCATCCATCTGTTTCCTAGTACAGCCAGTGAGAAGCTCTTCCAGATTTCAGACCCAGGTTTCAAACAGTTTTTTCACTCCAGCCCGCTATGAGGTCATAGTGATCCGGACTTGCTTATATGGTCAATTCTCCTCCCACATGCACGTTCACGACACCTGGAGCGAGGCAGTGCCGCCGCCATTGCCCATAGACCGTGTAGTGTTTAGTTTCAGTTTCGTTTCTCTTTCACGCGACGGCACTGCCCCCTGCTGCAGCAGAAGTGTCAGGCTGCCAAATAAGGAGAAACCCAGCAGAACCGGAAGGCGGCGCTTTCTTCTGATCTCTGAGTTGCTCGTTAGGAAATAATTACAGCGTATTTTGAGTTATAATGGTGCAACGCTAATCTAGAGGCATCAAAGATTACACCTGTTTAATATAAAGTGATTTAAATATGGAGTCACAGGCACTTTAAGAAATCAAGTGTAGAGTAAGCCATGTCGACGGAGAGGTTCATTAGATGATTTAAATAACCTGTACATTGAGCATGAATTTAATTATGACTCCTCTGAAGAGAATTAGAACATATCTGTCAAAATTACTTAACTAATTGTTCTTATTCATCTATCATTTAGTACCCATGTGATTCATTTTTCCTAAGCTATTGCACAGAGCTTTGGTTTGTTGCCGTTGTGCAACAAAGAGAACTAGGAAATGCACGTCACCTGCCTATAAATTCAGGTTAAAAGGCCATGATCTGTTGGCTTAGTGTGTTGTGTGCACAATTAATTATCGCTAAGTGCATTAGCTGTGTATAAATAATTGGCTCTGCATTAATGTAGTAATTGATTTACTTTTTATAATCAAGAGCAGCCCAGCCAGGGCTGTTTTTTAATTTATTATGTTTTCTATAAACTTTAAAAAAGTCAACCTCATCAATTAAGCAAATGAATGTGTGACAAACCACAGCATCGCTTCCCCTCTCGTCTCCATCAGCGACTCCTCTTTGTGACCCTTTTCCATTTGCAAAACTCTCTCAGATTTCTGTCGACAGAAACATTAAGTATTCCTTTGAGGGCGACTGCAAAAGAGAGTTATCATTGTCTGAGCGGCTGACTTACCACTGTCTGGAGTTTCTGGTTTAAACATGACAAACTGCTTCCCCCTTCTCCGTACTCGCACACCACCAATAAAACTCACTTTTCATGAAGCTTAGATTTTCTTGCATAGATCGTACAGATCAATTTTTAAAAAAACCAACAAAAAACTTGTCCGCTGTCATTTTCTTAAATGTTTTATGCATAAATTGGGGGCAGGGACTTTATAAGCAGGGATGATCTTTTATAATCCTTGCTATTGTTCACCAGTCATTGAAGAAGCTTAACTCTCAATAGATCTGAATGACCTCGATATTAGGCCAGTAAGTCATTGCTGCCCATTGAAAAAGCGTCTTAGTGCAGTGGCAACAGGAAGAACATTAAAAAAAAATCGATTAATATTTTGGTCAAATGTTAGTGGCAACATTTCAGAAAATAGCTTAATAAACCATCGGCCATCATATGCTATGTCACTGGTGAATGACCATCCAGCGATATAATAGGATTGGGCGGTATTCAAATTTCGATACCGTCAAACTTCCTCCACATTTTCCCGCGGTGTACGGTGTTACCGTGACCAGGGTTGGACTGGGACCATAATTCGGCCCAAGTATTTTCGGTCATGGCTCCCACCATGAGCACTTACAGCTGATGTTTGGTGGGTTGTCCGGGGGTGGATGGGATCCCGCTGTTGACTGAATTGCTTTAAGCACTCGTGAACACACCCACGGCCGCAACAAGGAAGTGCTGATTAAAACGAGCCACTCAGATTGCGGGCTGTGTGACCGACCTGGCCCAAAGTTACCATTGGCTCACCAGCAGTCCAGCTCTGACCGTGCATTTTTTTCATGACAGTATTGAAACGGATACCAGTAAACACTGGCTGTATACGGTATTACCATAATACACTGGAAGATGTTATTCTTCTTTTAGTATTTAAGACCTATTTAGAAGGCTGACAACATGTGGCACAAACCAAAAGGTGCAGGTTGTGCTCGTCATACAGTAGAGACTAATTGGTGTCCCTATAACAACACAGCTTTCACAACTTATGCAGATTGCTATAAGAGGTCAACTAATTTGCCCATGTCTTATTTCCCCCCCTACTAACCAAAACCAATTCAGGCTTAAAATCCTCTCAAATTCAACCCAATATAAACATCTCCCTTCAGGCAGGGAAAGATCCCATGAGGAAACATAATTGTGTTATACACTCCTTTGTCCTGCTGTCCCTTAAAACCCTAGAAAAACACTTAGATTGAACTATTCTGCTACTAATCCTTCTATTGTTGATCACTGGTCAAACCTCTATAATGCACTGGATTTATGTAATTTATGGTTGCATGTATAGTAATCTAGTTATACCATTTTGCTTATCTTGTTTCATTTTATGTCATCTCTCATGCTCTCTTTCTCTCCATCTTTCTTAAACAACAGAACAAAAATGAAGGCTGCCTTTCCACTGGCCTTTCCAACTGTGAGAAACATTGACATGTATCCTGCGGTTTGTGGAGCTGTTCTTCTTGCCCGTTTGGAACTTGCGCAAACCTTGATATGCTGCCTGCTGATTAAACAACAGTTTTAACTGAAGCTGCGTGCATCGAAGCCTTCAGTTCACGTTGCTGCAGCAGCCAGCTCAAATATTGTGTCCATTCAGTCTTAATAGTGCCAGATAAACTGGAGGACTACAAGAAATCTTTGGATTCTAAACTGCAGTATTATGTTGTCTGAAAGGCATATTTTGGTGCAATCAAATCACTATTTTTAAAAGTGTAATGGTAACAATAAAAGTGCAGTTTTTTCATTAAAAAAGAAAACTTTTTCAAAATCATTTTACGCCATAATTGTTAAATGCCATGTAATTATCCCCATCAGGAATAGGATGCTTTTATTGACAATCACGATCTGCTTTATGTCAGTTATTTAGATTTATTATTTTATGTGGCAATAAATGACTATTATGGGTTTTCTTTTTAGAGCCACCAGTAATAATCACGTAGGAACTACATTTTAAATTTTTTTTATAAATAGGTCTCTTTTCCGCATATTCTAACATTTAGTGCATTTACTTCCTCAGATTTGGAAGGTTGGCCTCGATTTAAACCTCTTCCTCTTCCATCTAAAAAGTTTGAAACCCTTAAACAGCCTATTTTAGAATTAGCCTGTGTTGTGTGTATGACTACATTATAGCCCCCAGTCTTTTCCAATGCAGATGGTTTAAAGCTTGATGAACTGAAATCTCACTTTTGTAGCTTTACTGCATTGGAAAATCTTTATAGATGTAAAACCCACAATCCTTTGCAGCTGGGGAAACAGGGCAGGCTTCCAGCATGCTAAAAGTACATGCAAATATGGGCCTCTCCCTTTAAGATGTCTCGATCTGCAGCTCATAAATGGATGGCAGCGGGGACAGAGCGGAGCAGTTTGGGAGACTGCCTGGTATAGGGCCAGCTGGTTCAGCCCCTCTGGGAGAGAGTGCTCTGCGGGAAAACTGCTTTTTACAATGAAAAGGGAAAAGGGATTTACGAGTCCTGACCTGTTCTCGCAACCTCCCTCATCTTCCCCAAATCATAGCATTGCTCTCTGTACCAGAACGTCTAATCAAATCAGAGCCACATGGTTGGAGACACAGTGGGTTGTAAGAAAGATGCAGATAAAACACTTTTTTTTTTTCCTGAAGCATGCTCGCAAATGTTGGATGTTTTCCACCTTTCTTCTGCGCTGTCTAATTTATAAAGTATCAAGATGGTGTTGATGGTCAGCTTTGAGAAATAAAGTCATTATTATAACCACTGTGCTTCTTTTCCAACCCTTCTAAGCCGATACATACCATGGGTAGCTTTAAAACCTCTTTATCTCTGAAGGGTTTTTTTTTTTTTTGTACATGAAAACCTTTTTCTGCCAGTCATCCTCGGTAGTTGCTCTTCATCATCTTTGCCTAATGAAGATGCCCATCATGTTCCTAGCAGTGCTTATTAAAAGAGGCCAAACTGTAGAAGTCAAGGAGATCTTCAAAGAGAGTGTGGAGAAGCCCACTAAAACAGTGTAGCATAATAAGATTAGAGACATACATTAATTGGATGGATGAAAGCCTCACTTTTGTACGTGTGCTAGTAGAAGCATGTCCTATTAAACTGGCTTGGGTTTTAATGAGTCGAGAAAGCCCCATAAACTCTATCTTTAATTGATTAGGGAAGGTGCTCAGATATAACATCTATTACAGAGCATCTATTGCTGAAGAAAATAGAGCCTTTGTGTTCCCCGTTTGATGGGTCAAGGCCAGAGCGTCATTCTAAAATACTCTAAAGGACTTGTTTTGCTGTCAGATCCAAGGCTGAGTAATAATGTGGGGTCTGAAACCCGAGTCTCTGACAACAGCTGGGACTCCCTATCATCTCACAATTAAGTAACATGATACCCCCTCCTCATGCCTCAGCATATTCATTATGTGATTTAATTGTCACCCATATTAGGTTTTGATATTGCGGATGTGAAAAAAATACAAACACAATTTGTTAAAAGGATGCAAAACATGTTTAAAAATGTCATTATGATGATTTTTATGGTTTGATTTGAGGAACATTCCTGTAAATATGAGCAGAGATTTTCATTAGTGCCCCGCTGAAAAATGATCTTGGTTTTTTTGTAGGGAATAGGAAAATTATAAATACCTCAGCATTTTTCTTCCCAGCCAATCCATCAAATTTAATTAAAAGAACTTCCAATCTGTTCTTGCCCTTGTAGCAGATTCATTAGTTTTAACAAAAAGCACAAAAAAAGCATTCATGGAGAAAAAAAAATATGAATTAAACCTCCAGTGAAAGTGTGGATATCCGACTTCGATGAAAGTGATCTTACTTGATAAACAGTAGAAATGGCCGGATTTGGGTAAATAACAAGGACTCAAACCATTGTTTTTCCATTTCTAATTGCATTTAATGGAGTGCAATCCACATAATTTAGAAATAATCATTGCATCAACACAGAAAGCGGCTCAAAACGACTTCGGCATGTATTTAGTGGCATAATTCAATGACTGATGTTTACACAATGGAAACCAAGTATTTACTTTACCCTTGAAATTATAGATTGAGTTGTGGAAAAAAAACGAAGGTACACTTGAAGATTTGAAATACAGTGCAGACTTGTGGACATGGAGTATATAAATTAGACGTGCAAAAATGGTTTTCATATGTGGATCAGTGCTGTAGGCCTTACTGTAAAGGAACATTGCCTTGGCATGCCACTGCATTCCACAGGCAATTGGTGGAACGTCAGCTAAAGCTTGAAAAACATGAACAGAACTGACTTAAAGTACACAGCCCAGCTTGATTTATATTACAAACATCTCTTTTTTTCCTTTACAAGCTTAGTGTTTCAACACTGCGCATCGAAATGTAGTATTTACCACAAACAGCCATGTCTTCGTCTAATTTCATCTCAGTTTGCTTTCAGTCACAACAGCATTTATTGGCTTCTTGAAGCCAGACTGCCACTCTAGCTGTCTGGAAGTCGTCCTTTAACAAAAGGGAAAGCACAGCGTTCTTCTCCAACAGCTTTCCATGTTGGCATGTGTCCATCCTCTGTACATGAATACATGAGCTGCCTTTGTTTCTCTGGTCTGGTATCAGGTTACTAGGCATGGCTGCTCCGTGTGTTTAATGGAAATGCTATGCAGGAAAAGACCATGTGGCAGTCTTGAATATATGCACATCCGTAATGGGATACTCGTGAGTTCCCCTCGGAGTAACTGTTTGCCTTATTAGGCTGTCTTCTTGTGACGGCAAACAAACTGGTGAGTGCTTTAAGATGGAAGGGATTCCTCAAGCTGGTGTCTTGACTGGAAACTGTAGAAATGTCTGTACCTCTGACTCCAGGTCGGAGCGAGATGCAGACTTTACAGAACCACAGAGTTACTGAACCTCAATTTGTTATCTTCCACTGGTTGCATATGAAGTCATTTCCTCTTCAGTTTAAATTTGACGCATTATAATTGTTAGATGTTTTTATTTCGGGGGGAGGACATGCAATCTTTTGCTAATTATCAAAAAAAAAAAAAGGAAAGAAAACAGTAACTTTGATACTGTATTTTCTTCCTCTTCACCACCGTTTTAGTGAAAGTTTCTTATCTAAATAAATACAGTTTCATTTATATTCTATTGGAACTTTATTCATAATATGTTTTAAAAAGCAGAAAAACAGAACACACACATGCAACCTTACAACCTTATATTACAGAGGCGTGGTAGTTGTAGTTTTCCAGTCAATGGATTTTCAACAGAGAACACGTGCCAAGGGAGAGACTTCTGACTTTATTGCTTGCACTCAAGGGAGCCACCGTGTTGCTGGCTTAGATCAGTGTGTGTGTGTGTGTGTGTGTGTGTGTGTGTGTGTGTAGCATGGGTCTGAAACCGATGAGCATGGGGCTCGGTGTACATAAATCTTGCCCGGCATCCCTCCTTCTCTGACACCTCTACCCACCCAACCCTTTCACACACACAGCCTCAAACACTGAGGCCATACAGGCCTCGCCAAGCTTCCCAGACGGCACTTTTTATCCTCAGCTTCTCGTAGCTTTGAGCTGACCTGCGGCACCCTGAACTAATCATAATGGTCGCCGGACAACGTGAGGTGATCACGCCTCCCTCTGACCTGACAATATTTAAGGTCACTGGGCTATGTAATTCTATAGTGGACCACCCATGTTGCAGCAAATCATTGAGGTGACTTCTAAGCCTCGTTTTTGTGTAATAAAAACAGGAAAATTGGTATTTTTGATTGCAATCAGTGAGTAAAAACATCAACAAATGCTTATTTGTGATACAGCCTCAAAGATGTTTTATTACCGTTTTCAGTTGTAATTTTTTTTAGATTTCTCGTATAAAAAGTACACTAATAAAAGAATGATAAACACAGTGATGTGCACCAACTCCACAATTAATGTCAGGTTTAACTTAATAACGCAATCCTTCAAAAAAATAATAAAAAACACATTTGTGTTTTTAAATAAATATAATTTTAACAAACTTTACATGCAAACGCATTGAGATTTTTTACGTCATCAGCAAAACTACCTTTGTGACAGCTAATAACATATAAATACAGGGAACTAAAGAAAAAAACAGTTATTTTGCAGAATACTTGTAGCGCTTGTGATTTGTTCCGTTGGTTTTGTTTGCATGCGTGACAAAATCCACTTTCCTTCATGTATTACATGGTGGTCTGGTGATTTTTAAACGGCTAATTTGTAGAAAGTGGTCTGTTATCAACAGCATGACAAGCATATATTAATCTCATCAAAGTCACAGTTTACATTGGGAAGTCCCATGAGGCTGCTTATGTGGTTTAGCCAGTGTTGTGACTTGCCAGTCTGCTCTGCATGTCTGGCCATGACACTCTAACAGGAGACTAATAGAATATTACTAATAGAATATTACACACTGTAGATTTTACAGCACTGCATTTGTGCAGAAGCCAGTGTTTGGCTGTGAGAATTAAAACTAAGTCCAGCTGATTTTTGTGCTTCGTAGATAACGTGCTACTTTTGTGTCTTCACAGCTCCATCCACTGTATCCATAATGCACCAGGTCAGCCGTACCGTGGACAGCATCACCCTCTCCTGGTCCCAGCCAGACCAGCCCAATGGCGTCATCTTGGACTATGAACTACAGTATTATGAGAAGGTACACACATTTACTTGAGAACACTGTAAAACTCTAATAATCCTCATTTCTTTCTTCATATTACGCTAAATAATTCATGCATTAAGAGAAAAAAAAAGTAGCCTCGTTTAGTTGTGCATTTAAATTCAGAATCTCCTCACGCTCGTTTGCATAGCAGAAGATCCTTGAAGGCATGCAGCTTCTGAATATTGCTTAGAACCTCTGCTCACTCTCCTCCTATTACAATCACGGTCAGTCACTGGGAAAGAAAACCACACTCAGCCCTGCAGTAGGGCCGCTGGGGATTGATGCGCGGAGACTTGTGGTTGAAACAATGGTTCGCTGACTGATGTAAAAATAGTTTTCAAGGGGCAAGCTCCTCTAAATCAGCAGACTTTCTCACAAAAACACTTGCAGTCACAACTGTGCATTTATTCAAGCACACCGAATGCTTGGAAACACACACATGAGTTCATATGCAAATTCACATAAACACAGACTTTGTCAAGCTTTCATCTACAAGCTGTGTTAGTCCTCTCTTGACTATAATTCCCTTCTCTGACACTGCTGGGGAGAGCTGTCAAAACAATTGTCCCAGCCCCTGTTGTGACTCAGAAGTGTTCTGAGAAGCGTATTGAAGGAAGCAGTTAAAAAAGTCCTGGTTTCAGCTCTCAAACCTGTCAATGTTCTGGAGAGGAAAAGGATGGCAGTGAAATCCAGCTCTGATCATCACAAGACGTGACTCAGAGGGAGCCGCCTGACCTGAAACTGCCACCAAGTCTACCTTCTTAAAAACAGCTGCTTATTTTTGTCTTCTTCGTCAAACATGATTCATACTCATTTACGCAAAAACGCTGTTTACATTATAAATGTGGGATTTAAAAAGTAATGCATTAAATGTCTTTGTTCTCCCAGGACCAATCAGAATATAACTCCACCGCCATCAGAAGCCAGACCAACACGGCAGTCATCCGTGGGCTCAAGCCAGGGAGCATCTACGTGTTCCAGGTCCGGGCCCGCACCGTAGCTGGGTTTGGACGCTACAGTGGCAAGCTGTACTTCCAGACCATGACGGAGGGTGAGAATTCAGCCAGCGTTCACAACGGCACGCAGAGTTCTTATCACCTTTCACGCGTGGCTTTGCAACACACCATGCAGCGCAATATGCCTTTCAGACAGCTGCAGGAATGAGCAGACGGCAAATGCTGTAGCAAATAGTTTAAGTAATTTTAAACCAATAATCCCACATATTAGTTGTGTATGTTTTTGTGCTTCATATTCATTAAAATAATTTATGCATGTAGTTTTTTCCACTAGATGCCATTAAGTCAAGCAAAATGTCTACTTTACAACAACATGGGGAAAGATGGAAGTTTCAGTAAACATCAGTCAAGTAGGGTAATGTTAGAGCTGAGCCCGGGTTTTCCCCTCTGAACATCTTATTTCTGTCAGCCTGCAGTGCCAAGGGCCATCATTAGCCTGAACTCTCATCCCTACATGCTTGATGCTGCCACACGCAAATCCCAGCACAGAACAATACACCGAACTGACTCATAACTGTAAATATTGAGCAAACCGAGGACGCATGAAGCTAAGTGTTTACAGGTTTTACTAAGAGAAAAAAAAAAATCATTTATAGCTGCAAGAAGACTCGCTGATAAAATGTAAAGGGACAGTCCACTTTTGGGACAAACAGTTCTGCAAAGTCTGCAGACTTACCTACATGAATAGTTTGGAAAGAAAATTAGTTTGGAAAGAAAATTAGATTTGAACTATTAGATCTTTGTAATATTCACTAGAATAATGCAGTATAAATAAATTGAATGAATGTCTGGTGTAGTTACAGCACATAAAACTAATATGCAGTAAGTTTGGTTGAGTTGTTTGTCTTTTGCGGTGTTCAGTAGAGGAATCTTGCTCCGTCTCCGTTCCCATTTAGTAGCTTGTTTCTCATTCTTGGCTGTCTGATCAGTCTGGGTCTCGTCCAAACGCACTCTCTCTCCTTATTTCACACACTCTCTGACAGATAATTTGCCCATATCTGCAGCATCTGAGCACATTCGATGTGGTTTGTAAAATGTTGTATGCAGCGAGTCAAGATGCCAAGATGTTCACTGGTTTACCCAGCCGTATGTCTGTCTGTCACCCATTGCAGTGGCTCAGATGCTTTCCCATATGTTACAGCTTATGACTCTGCGTGGCTGTGTGTTATGTGTCTGAATGGCATCATGTTTATCTCTGGGTTTTTTCTATTATAGAGGAGTACAACACAAGCATTCAGGAGAAACTGCCTCTCATCATTGGCTCGGCAGCGGCGGGGCTGGTGTTCCTCATTGCTGTGGTTGTAATCATCATCGTTTGTAACCGGTGAGTCAGTCTGTCAAAGTCAACTCCTGAGAAAAATATGTAAACTAGGTGGGAAAATGTCATCTTTTCCTTTTTGGTTGGAGTACTTTTGTTAGTAAATATGGTTACAAGCAGTTTGCTGGCCCATATAATTTCAGTTGAATGGATAAAAATACAATTCCTAATAATTGAGTTATTTTATTCAGCAAAAAAAAAGTTTTAATAGGTTAAAAACCTCTGATTTGTGTTTCAGTCTAAAAAGAATACCAAATGATTTTCCTAACATGCCTTTTTTATTCTGGCTGACTTGTCCCAAAGTGTTTTATCAGTCTTGATTTATATTTTAAATATCACTTAGTAGACTTGTTGTGGCAGGATGGAGAAAATGAAAGTTTTGTTCCAAAATTCATTCATTTAAAATGAGTAGAAAATTAAATTCAAACTGAAAATAGTAATTTAGAGAACATATTCCATTTAGAAGATACCAATATCTTTATTAGCAGCTTTAATTTACACTATATTAGTTTCACCCTTTGACCTGCAGGTCAGTGGCTGGCTAAAGCCTTTAAGTCCCTTTTGATATTAAAGCAAGCACAAACTAAACCTGAAAAAATACACAAATACTGTATATTACCAGACAGCGAATTACAACTCCCCTCTAATGAATAAATAATCTAAAGAAGAAAAGTTATGGCTTTTTTTAGTGTGCAAAATAAATGAATAGTTCAGATCTTTTAACATGCATTTCTGTAAAAAGGGTATAAATAATGAATATCAATGGTTTTAATCTCAGTTTGGACAAACAGAGATGAGTTCTGACCAGACAGATGAGATCACAGCTAGTCTGAGTGAGCCCAGTTATAAAGTGTTTCTTCCATCTTAAATTAACTCTTAGAAACTCTAAGAAAATGCAAAGGTTTTTATAAACTTTTACACCAAACCTCTCGTTATATTGTCATTTACATAAAAGTCTGGGCCTATTGGCAGTAGAAATTAGCTGCATCATTTCTGACTGAGATTTCAAAATTTTTAATCCCAAACAAACCTGAAATATAGAATTTATGGCAACATAAATGTTATAAAATAGCATTCGCATTAACTTCCATGGATTCTTTGCGATCTAAAATCGTCTTAGGACACTGTGTAACCTCATTGTAATTAATTTGATCATTAATAATCTCCATTTCTCCAAACTGAGGTTGTTTTAATAGCCATCTACAACAGGCAAGATCATATTTAATTGACCTCACTCAGCTGAGGATTCCTTTAGAACTAAAAGTGAGTCATTAAGAAAAGAAGAAGCTGTAATTAAAGTTCTACAGTTTACACCAGACTAACCAGGATCTCCTTATGTACACACCAAGTTTATGTTTGGTTTATCTCCTCAGTCTATCATGAAGACATTCTACTGGTGCTGTAGACTGAAGTTATTTATCTCAAATATTTGCTTTCCTTTGAGTTAAAGGGGAAAAAAGGAGCTGCCAAACTGGTATGCCTTGTAAAGAAAAATGAACATATTTGTGTTGTAAAAACAAAACGCTTCCTTTCTTCTGATTGTAATAGATCTTCAGTAAAGGTGCACCTGCAGGTGTTAGATTTAAGCACCTCCCTCCTCCTTCTTTGCGAACCAGAGCTAGAGTTCTTTGTCTTTTCCCCAGGAGGCGTGGCTTTGACAGGGGTGATTCAGAATACACGGACAAACTGCAGCACTACACCAGTGGCCACAGTGAGTAAACCACCACTACTCCTCTCTGCTGCTGCTTTCTGCTTCAGGACTAGACACACCTGTATCCATGACTACCTTATCACACAGTCGTCCCCTTGGCAGTCATTCAACACGCAGCTTCCTCACACACCTGTCTCCATGGCTACCACCTTGCTGGCTGCCGTCCTTGGCTACGGCCCTGCACAGCAGCGCTTCGTTTTAGAGGACCACACTTCATCAATCTATCTAATCTGGCTCAATGTCTGGTTCTGTTCACTCAGACCGCGGATCTAACTGCATCAGATTGGTGGATGAGTGAATATTCTGGAGGAAAAGAATAAAAATGTTTGATTTATCAGAATTTTCTAATATTGACAAATTTCTTGCACCACCGTTAACTTATGTCATTGTGCAAGAAATAGGTCAGTCTTCACTCATTGAGGCCATTAGGGTGCCAATGCTCTGGAGTCATTTGCTATTGTCAGAAATGTTAAAAGTTATTGTGAATCTATTAGAAAACTATTCCAACTTTAGCATAATATAACTTTTTACCCACTTTTATCTTCTTGATAGTGCAAATTTTACTTTATCTTGATTTTGTGGCTGTAAATTTCACCCAAAAAGCACTACTTTTTTCCCCCAGTCTTGCTCCCCAAGGAAGTCCAGTTTGTGCTTTAGTGACGAGCGTGCCAGTAAATAGCTGGGTATTTCACAGCTATTATCAGAAGCCAGTGTGTCTTGTATGCATCCTGTCCTCACACCAGTCGCAGTTAAGGCTTTTGCCCTTGTTTATGGTGGTCTTTGCCATTAAAAGGAAGGTGGTCTTTGGAACGTGCTTCAGCTTGAGAAGAGATTGTAGGCTTTAGTAATGGAGGGGGGGGGGGGGGTTG